>JAVIWB010000178.1:0-13743 GCA_031893035.1 Dermolepida albohirtum | reverse complement strand
GAAATTATGTTCTTTTCTTAATACAACACTCATTTTCACTTATATCACAAACTTGAACTGTTATAAAATAAAACCAGCATCGGTTTATAAACCTCTTATCGAAAAGCGACATTATCTTGACTTTGACATTGAAACGGCCTTGACACTGAAGTGGCCTTAACCTCGAAATTACTTTAACATCAAAACGACCTCAACCTTGCAAGGACCGCTACCTTGATCTTGAAATGAGCTCGGAAATTAAATGGCACTGACATTGAAATGACCTTGATATTGGAACGTAATTGACGACCTTGACATTGAAACCTAGGGCTCAGCCGATTCTCGAACCTCCTCATTGACCTCGACCGTTCCAACATGTATTGTGGTCAAGGTCAAAGAGGAGGTTCGAAAATCTGAGTCCTTCGACTAGAATAATACACAGTTAGGAAGTTTTTTGCTTCTGCTGGAACAATACTATTTTATCGATACGTGGTATCACTTCTAAGCCATCAATATCTGAGTTTATATTTCTGTACGTTTTCAATGGTCCAATATTCAGATTTCCTCACTACGTATAGTTTTGACTATGTTATCTTACACTATAACACAAAGGGCGATATTTTTTTAAAGAAGTATTATATAATTTTATGTTCCTCAGTATCTAATATATTTTAATCAATAGCCTTAATGTAGTGAAATATAAAATTTTATAATATTAAACAGATAATATACAGCATTCTGTTTGGCTGGTTGGCACAAACTCTTTGTACACTATGTCTTTCGAATCATAAAAACAAATCAACAGTGTCTTCACTTCAACATCTCCAAACGGCTTTTATGTGTCCTTAATCAAGTCTGTACAATGTTGAATTCGGAGCAATTTTTGGTCATCAATTAGCTTGTGTGGTACAAACCTTACACGAATCTCTCTCAGTCACAAATGCTGTTTCAAAATGCGATGAATTGAATCTTTGGAAATTATTAATTCCATTCTGCAATAAATTCTACGGTTTACTGAATTAACTATTACATAAATTTCCTTCTGTTAAGTTGTCTGGCTTTAATACATTTTTACTGGGCTCAGATATTTCTACTACGGGTCTGCACGATCTTAAATGACCTCGAACTAACTAGTGCGGTAACAAATAAATGCACATCCTGTTACCACAATCTTTAGAACTAATTGAACACAGTAAACTAATATATATAGATGAAGAAGAAAAATTGTACGAACGTCTTTATTCCAGGTATTAGTGCTTCAATAAACCTTGCTGGACCGTGTTGGATAAGCTCTGTTTTCTCATTTTGATGGGCGTTTAATTAATAACAATTAGTAGTGCCCAGAGGAAAAACCCTCCAGTTGCCGTAAGCATCTCTTCAAATAAAATGTACAGATTCAACTTTGAATCTTCATACACTACGTACATTGACGTTTTTTACCAACCGGGTCGATAAAATTTCGTAACATGCTTATTCAAATCCAATAAATGTTGACTGGAAAGTAATTAACTCTTCCCACAAAATAAGTCTGATTACTTGATCCAAAATTGAACATTAATTAATTATGCATGAATAAAAAGTACATGCTAATATCATGGCCAAATAATTATAAAACCACCGGGAATAATTTTAATCAATACAAAGACAATAATTACATGATTTGATTAATTAAATTTTATTAAATATAATTAAAGAGAGGGCGTTAAGTGTACTAACGAACAATTAAAAACACTTATTTCGATAACATATACAGGTGTAACAATTAATATATCTAAATATAATTCTGTTATATATTGCAGATACTTCAAGCGGAGCAAGAACAATGTTCTTAGTGAAAAAATGATATTGTAAGATGGAGACGCCAATATCTAAAAGATATTTCGTTAAATAGATCCCAGAATCAACCGATTTTCTATTTAGACGAAACCTGGTTGAACTACTTACAGTATATTGTTGGTATGGTAAATTCAAACTTAGGCGGCGTTCTTTCGACAATGAATTTCATGAAGGTCGTCCCACAAATGTTGTTGTATCGGAAAACATTAATGTGGTGTCTGAATTGATAATGTCATGTGACATATCGTGAGATTGAGGCATCTCTAGGTATTAGTAACACCAGCGTGCATAAGATCCTGCATGAACATTTAGCCGTTAAGAAGCTATGTTCACGTTGGGTACCACATAATTTAACAACCGCTCAAAAAAGGACTCGCGTCGATTGAAGCCAAGAAGTGCACAAAAAATACAATGGCGGTGTTTCAAAGAACATTTATAAAGTCGCCACAGGTGATGAATCTTGGATCTATACGTATGAGCCCGTTAGTAAACAGCAGTCGACTGTGTGGGTATTTCAAGATGAGCCAAAACCAACAAAAGTTGTTCGCGCTCGAAGCACATCAAAACAAATGGTGGCCTGTTTTTTCGGAAAAAGTAGTTACGTTGCAACCGTGCCTTTAGAGAGTTGTAGAATGGTCAATTCCGAATGGTACACAATTATTTGTTTGCCAAAAGTTTTTGAAGAAATAAGGAAAACAAATCGAAAACGACAGATCATTCTCCACCATGACAATGCGAGCTCTCACAGCCGGTTCAAACAATTGAATATTTGACCGGGCAAAACATTGAATTGATGAGCCATCCGCCGTTTAGCCCTAATCTAGCATCCTGTGATTTCTTTTTGTTCCTACATGTGAAGAATAATCTTCGTGGTCAACGGTTTTCTATGCTGGAAGAGGCAGTTGAGGCATTAAAAACTCATATTTTGGAGATACCGCCTTCACAGTGGCAGCAATGCTTTTCGGATTGGTTTAAACGAATGCAAAAAAGCATTGATTTTCAAGGAGAATCTTTTGAAAAGCAATAAAACTATTTTCGATGATAAAAAAATTTTTTTTGTTAGCTATTCTCGAAATATAAATGTTGCTCACTAGCGCGTAAAATATGAAAATGATATGATCAGAGCAGAATTATTGAATTTGGTAAAAATGGTCAAAAGAAAATACAATTCATATGTAATTGATGAAATGGCAAAATCAAAAAATAAGACTATTCTTCATTACCTCCATATCACTGGGAGCTGAAACTGATTGAACTTGTACGGGCACAAATAAAAAATGAGGTTTCTGTGAAAAATAAAACTTTTGAATTGAACAAACTTAAGCAACTTTTATATGATGGTATCAATAATATAACCTCAACCACTTGGCAAAACTGTATAAATCATGTTATCAAGGAAGAAACATAGAGACATGTATGAAGGGTTTTGATGGTATTATCAAGGAAGTTATAAAATGATTCATAATTTCTATTGGGGAAGACGATAGTTATAGTGATGATTCGCTTTCTTCACCAGCATCAGAATTAATTGGAAAAGTTTATGAGATCTGATACTTCTGTCATTAACTTTACTTAATGATCATAAATTGTAACGATTGTAAAATTTAAGCTATTTCCTAGTGTATTCATTCCTTTTTCGTACTGGAAATATTAAATAAAATAAAATTATACATAAAGTAATTTATTTGATCAACTTCAATTCCCCAGTGGTTAATTTAAAAAATTGTAGTTATCTAACTTATGATGAAATACCTCACGATTAAATAATTAGTTGTTCAAAGTTCGTCAAAAAATATTGTAGATCTTATTTAAAAACTTATAAATATGAGATGAAATATAGAAACAGTCAGCGAAATTATTATTAACATCAAATATTACTATGTATATGTAATATATCTATAATGACGCACTATCAGAACTTTTTGAAACAAATAAATAAAATTATATGTTTTCTAAACAAATATCCACACAGATAAAAACAAGAACTTTAATGTATTGATTATGTAACAATACTACTAATTTATTTATTTTTCTATTCTATTTTACTTTCACGTATTGTTCTGCATTTGTAATTCTGTTTTAAAGTAATGGGCACTAGTTTCATATTTTTTATTTGATTTTATTAAACATTCAGTTATTGACGTGTACTATAGTCAATAACTGAATGTTTAATAAAATCAAATAATTGAAATTAATCGATCAAATCCAGACAAGAAATCAACTTAAAATAAAATCAAAACTTATAGTGATAATAATTGAATGAAACATTTTAAAGAGCTATTGGTACCTGTATGGAAGCATAGAGCTTCTAATATGTCACCTCAATACAGTTAAATAAAGTTAACATATATTTATGCTCACAAATATTTACAAATTTTTGTATACGTCTTCTAGCTTTGAAAATCAGGCGAATTTCTCTTCTTGGGCTGTTGCTCCCACTTATATATACGCCAAAAGACTTTCTAGGCCTACCTGAACGCAATCAGTGCAATTAAACATAATTTGGACTGTTTTCTTTTGCCACACCATTGTTTTATTAATGGACTGTCCTTTTCAAAGTGTCTTAATTTCAGTTTATAAATCCATTATATATTAAATTTATTTGTTTAAACTAATCTTTTACATAAAATTTCTTTTTTTCGTAGTTTTATATAAAATTTACAAAAACACTACTACAATCTTTCGGAGATTTTTCTCATTGTATCCTTTTAAAATATTGTCTGACGATTCCTGTAATATGATCGTTAATATCGATGTTTTGACAGAACCTTATTCTTGACAGATCTACTAAAATAACTAATCACAAAATTACTTGAAAATTAAATATTAGTGAATTTATCTCCAAAATCGTTATTATATGGCACATATTCCGTAGAATCGCATGGTGCAATTTTTAGAACTAATGTATATACAGTGGCGGCTTTTAAATGTGTTCAGGACCTAATTCTTAAAAATCTAATTCAGAAATTTTTGTATTTTCAAAACAAAACTGATGCCACGTCCATGTTTTTTTGAAAAATATATTGTACGTTCTCTCTGAAAAAATATATTTTTAAATAATTCAAGTATTGATTAAGAAAATTATCAGTTGTCGTTTCATAATATTCCTAACAAATGTACATATGTGTAGGCTTTCGAACGATACAAATTTATTTACTATAAATATTATTAAAAACTTGAATATTTTCGTATTCAAACTCTTTTGTAATTTTATGGTAATGATATATTTCTTTTTTTGCATTTAAGTACCCCATTTGTTCAATATATTAGGTGAGCAACTAAGTTCTCGCTGTTTTTCAAGTGATGGCTCCAGTAGTAAGTGCTGGTCGATTGTGACATAACCAAAACGTCATGAACCAAGCTTAGACATATGGTAAACAAACTGCTTTGACACATTAGTGATTTTGTTTTTGCGTCATATACTTTTGGTTGTGTGAAAATGACTGATTTTGTGCCAAATAATCGTCATTTGCGGGAAGTATTGCTTTTCTTCTTTCATTCGAAGAAAACGGCGGCTGAAGCAACTCCAAAAAGTTTACGGAGATGCTGCTCTAAGTGAAACAACCTGCCGTGATTGGTTTCGTCGCTTCAAAGACGGTGATTTCGATGTTGACGACCGTTCGCGTGAAGGAAGACCAAAAACCTTCGAAGACGCTGAATTGGAGGCATTGCTCGAAGAGCATCCGTGCCAAACGCAAAAAGAGCTTGCTTCAGCATTAGGAGTTACCCACCAAGCCATTTCCCAGCGATTGCATGCGTTGGGAATGATTCAAAAACAAGGAACTTGGGTTCCTTATGATTTGAAGCCAAGAGACGCTGAGCGTCGTTTTTTCGCCTGTGAACAACTGCTCCAGCGGCAAAAAGGAAGGGTTTTCTTTATTGCATCGTTGCGGGTGATGAAAAATGGATTCATTACAGCAACCCCAAAGAGAATAAAATCATGGGGACTGCCCGGTCATGCTTCTACGTCGTCGGTTCGGCCGAATATTCACGCTGCGAAGGTTTTGCTGTGTATTTGGTGGGACCAGGGCGGTGTTATTTATTATGAGCTGTTGAAACCGAACGAAACCATCACTGGGGAACGGTGTCGAATTCAATTGATGCTATTGAGCCGAGCACTGCGCGAAATGCGACCACAATACGAGCAGAGACACGAAAAAGTGATTCTACAGCATGACAACGGTCGGCCTCACGTTGCCAAACCTGTTAAAACCTAATTAGAAACGCTCAAATGGGAGGTCCTACCCCACCCGCTATATTCCCCAGGTATTGCGCCGTCCGATTATTACTTGTTCCGTTCGATGGCACATGGTCTGACTAATCAGCAGTTCCGCTCATATGAAGACATCTCAAAATGGCTTGATTCGTGGATAGCCTCAAAAGACGAACACTTCTACCGTGACGGTATTTGAGCTCTGCCAGGAAGATGGGAAAAAGTTGTCGCTAGCGATGGGCAATATTTTGAATAATTCATTTGTAAACATTTTTTCACAATAAAGTTGCATTTTCATCAAAAAACCAGCGAGTACTTAGTTGCGCACCTAATAATTTTATTTATTGCATAGTCTAAGTTTTGTTGTTGAATTGGTTGATATTATTACCTCCTTCTGTTTTCGGTAATAAATAAATAATACAGGTAATATTATTAAATAGAGAATATTTATTTATTTCTTTGCACGTGATGGTTAGTAACTTTATTACGAGCGCGTGTCCGGCTAGCTGAAGCGCTGTAATAAATGCAAATAAAAAAGAAAGTAATGTAAGGAGTTAATAATTAGTAATTGTGTACAATGAGCATCAAAAGTCCAGGACGTGTGCCAAGCTGAAAGAAAAATATTAGTGGCAATAAAACAATAGGATTGCCCTTAATTCTTTAAACTTGAGTATATTAGATAGATAATAATTAATAAGATCGAGAGCAACAAATAAAACAAGATAAGCGTAATGGCAAAGCTGTAATAAAAGTAAATCTAGAGATATGCATCTGTTTAATAAAATATAAAAAGGGTTAGATTAAAATATGTATCGGACGATACGTAAAGTAAATCTAGAGATATGCGTCTGTTTAATAAAATATAAAAAGGGTTAGATTAAAATATGTATCAGAAGATACGTAAAGTACTTGCGGTTTGTATGTGTATATCCTGGGCCAGGATGTTAGGTATATTTTGCGGTCGCAAAATAATCATGGACACTGTGTTAAATAAAAACTTAACAAACTCGCGGAAGTGATGCGTGTAGAGTTGGTGATGGTCGGAGAAGAAGTCTTTGTGTCTTACACGCGGGCGCTTTTAAGAAACCATCCGTAGACTAAGGGGTGGAATACTGGTCATGTTTGAATTAACCAGTAGGGAAAGAGAATAGGCGCGCTAAAGATACAGGCGTAAATTAAAATTGTGATATTAATTTCAATATAAGCACCTAGCAGATAGATATCTAGACAGAATAATAGACCTCTATTCTGTGTGAAAAATAGAAGGATTAATATGTGAATCTTTATTGCATTTAGATATCAATATGCGGAATAAATATTAAATGTGCTTCAATGGAAAAACACCAATATTCGGCTTCCTAGAAAACGGCGCGGTAGGAGTTGCTTTATTACAGTCTGACCGTACGTGCCGAATACAATCACAAAAAGGTTAAAACACATAATAATTTATGAATTGAAAATCGAACTATTCTTAAAATTAAAATAAATTAATTTAAAAAACCTGATATAAAAAAATTATTATATATGTATGTATATGCGGAGCGTAACAATGTAAATACGATTAAAGAAGTATTACAATGAGATAGATAGCAATTTTTTAGATAAAATCAAGCTACATAGAAATACTTGTCTATTTTTTTTCAACAGTAAATAATACAATAAATAAGTTTTAAACAAAATAAACAATACAAAAGTGTTTGAAAAGTTATAAATACATACTACAAATGTTTTAAAATTATAACTTTATTTAGTTTTTTATTACCCAAAATATATTGTAATTCCTACAAAAAGTTTCAAAAAATAATCTGCGAGAAAACCAGGGCAAGGAGTTAAAAATGGAAATGTCTTGTTGCTAGAAGACAATTAAAAGCTAAGAAGTATTCTATCATTATTAAATATGTGGAATGAGAATATGTACTACCATGATCACAAAAAACTGGTAGTCAAATTTTAATTGTATTAAGTTGTGCTGCATGAATATAAACATTAAGTATCAAATAAGCAACTGTTAATCTCACTGTATGCATTACTAAATGGTTAAGTACATAAATAATGTGACATTAAAAACCTAAATCAATTATAATATAAATATTGACATTGGTAAATACCATTATTTTCTATTATTTCTGACATATAACCATCATTGGTTGTAACAATACATTTATAAAATAAACGTAAAATTTAAATTTTTATTCTTAACGGGTCAAGTAAATATTAAAACTACATTTATAAATAGAACTTATCATTCATTATAATAGACAGATTAAAAATTGTAATACGGTACAGTAACCAATTATTATTAATCATAATAATCATATTTGATATTTTAAAATATAAGAAATTAAGATATAAGATATTTATTATACTTTAATTTTAAGCATTACATCTTCATTAATATCTATCTCTAAAACGAAATTTTAAATTACAGTCGTAATGAATGCTCTAGCGATCCATTCATTACGACTGTAATTTAAAATTTCGTTTTAGAGCATTAAAGTATAATAAATATCTTATATCTTAATTTCTCTCGTAATTTTAAAATTTAAAATTTCCTTATAGAAATAGATATTAGTGAAGATGCAATGCTTAAAATGAAAGTATAATAAATATCTAAGGAAGTCTGAAATATTTAATGACATTATTTACTATTAGAATGTCCTATAACATATGTATCATATAATCTCACAGTATACGTAATTAAAATAAAAACTTAATTGCATTTGTTTTATTTACCTTATTTCTTCTGTCGGCAAATTAAATAAATGAACGTATCTAGAACAATTAGAGCAATTTTGATATGCTTTTTTACGGGTGTACATTTTCTGGCACTCCTAATACAGAAATTTAACCCTACTTGTTTCACGCTAAATGTAAATTATAATTAAAAAAATTAAACTACTAAATAAACATGACCATATTCTAACAAAATATTTGGTTACATTGCTGCTATGTAAACAAATTGAAGTTACAGGTTAAATTGTTAATATGAAACTGGGCACAATGCTGTAGGAGGTTACATTTATTTACAATAATTTGATGAAGGAAATTGGTGTCTGTGTTCATACTGTGATTTAGCAAAGTAAAACTACTATATTTATGCTGTGGACTAATCACTCATCGCAATTGCTGCTTATATTTTATTTTACCCTTTTCTACCTTTCCTAAAAACTAACAAATGCCATTTTAAAACTTTCTATGAGATTTCAAAATTACTAGCAGAGAAGTAGATGGAATATAAATACAGATTAATCACAACGGAAAGGGGTATACTTTGTGTGTATTGATTCTACTAATTATGAACGTTCACGATACGCATACGCTTATGATTGAGATTCCCCGACAAAGACGTGGGCTAATTTCCCTCCCAAGTAAATAGAGTATTAAGCAATACAGATATTAGATAAATGTACATATAAAGTATAATACTACTATAACAACTAATTTTTATATCCATACACGTGTACAAATATATTGTATTTCAACGAACATTTTAATATTTATATCTTCATGTATATTAAAAGCAGTTGCCTAAATTGCGAAAATTCAGCCAAAATGGTAACACTGATACAGTCCATTTTTACGTTGTCCTAAAAGTTATGAAAACGATCATTCACAATCGAGTTTATTTTGTCTCACATATCCTTTTTCCATATTATAATAATTAGTGCGTACATTCTTTTTAAATAACCATAAAGACATGACCTTAATATATTAGTTGAGTTATATGAATATAGAAGTAAGAAAAATCATTAATTTTATGAAATATAATTTCATAATCATCCAAATGAATATTTTTAACATTTTAAAATCACATTACATAAAATATGATTATTAACACGAAAATATCCAGTAGAATATAATAAATTTCCACTAAGGGTAATGAAAGACTCAACCTCTAAATCTCTAATAACCAGCAACTGTGAAAAATTCTTGCATTATAGTACTGAAATAATTTAAAATATTTATTTTAAATATGAATATATAATCAAGTATTGCATTAGCATTTTTTAAATTTTTTAATAATGATTCGTATAATTAATAAAATTATACGAAAAATAATTTCTTTTTAAAAAGCTATCATACAAATATTTTAGAGACTTTTTATGGTAAGATGTGGATTTCAAAACAAACAATGATATATAAAAGCAAACATATAGTTTTAATTTTTAAGTTCTTCCAGTAACAATAAGCATTTATTTTTTAATAATGTAACTGCTTCCTTAAAAATAACATCAGAGGACATTGCTCCTACAGATTCAATTGTAACTGCAACAATTTTATATCAGTATATACAATTGAATAAAAAGAATATATCATTTTACTTACATATGAAATGATCTTGGATCTTAGACATTACAACTGCATCTTTAAGATCATCATAACGGTATACATTTCGACTACTCATGTCATACCTTGCATTTTTAACTACAGCAATCTTTTTGCCACTAGCATTTTTTTCTAAAGCTATAACACCAGGTGAAAAACATTTTTGAAGTCTTTCAGCAGCATCTCCCTCAACTTCATGAATTATTTTAATATCTGGAAGTAATCTATAATAGGCAGTGGCTAAAAATATTTAAAAATGAATATTTCACAAATAATTAATTATATACAAATCATACCAACAGGTGAAAATTTTGCATGATCCCTACCACAACTTTTTATGGCAATTAGTTTTAAGTCCAGTTCATGGCCAGGTCTCATTTTAGCAATCAATATATCATCATGTATTGGTCCAGTATCCATTTCTTTATGGAATTTTGCTTGATTCCCTTTTGGTAACCACTTTATGTGTCTTGAGTAGACTATAATTATTTTATAATGAAAAGTGAAACATTATCAAAATAATGTATATCATAAATTAGACACTAAATTAGTAAACATTCACTCGCTTTTAACTTATTTGATAGAATATTATTTTGAAATACAATGACAGACTGTCAAAGCACAGGCAGTGTTTGCACTTTCGATAAATACACTAAATTTTCTATCAACTAGAAATAAGCATATTATGTAACTTTGAAAAAATAAATATTAATCATAAATTTAATGAAATTATCCGACAATTATTAACAGGTAGTTAACGAAACTGGCATCTTCAACACTAATGAAAAATCAGTGCTCTAACTACTGAATTTTCATTAGTCTGATTTTTAGTTAAAAAGAAAAACAATAATTCCACGTTTTCGTCAAATAGCTAGTTTGTAAAAACAACCAAATTTTGTAAAACACTGTTAATGGTACAAGCATATTAAGTGAAAATCATTTTCTTTAAACAAGTAAAGAAACATAGCCATACAAGCGAGAACTAATCTGGCATAAATAATAGTAACAGCATATAATGAAAAGTGAAACATTATCAAAATAATGTATATTATAAATTACACTATCTTCATCGTTGATAAATTTAATATATCACATCCAACTGCATTTGATAGGACACATTACTATGTTTTTTTTATTATGAAGCTACTTCCTAAATGTGTGGTGTGGCCTATTAAGGAGGAATGCTTAACAATAGTATACCAGTTTTTAGAAATTCTTGGTGTCATTGGAGCAGTATGGTTGCAATATTCCCTCCAAAGTACCAATAAAATCACAGAACAACTACTTAGATGGAAAGTTCAGCCATTCTATAAAAATTACAGAGCATTTGCACATATAGGAAGTTCTTCATTAATTTTTCTATTTGTTTACCAATAATAGTAATTTTAAGGAAAATTTTCTGTCATACCACAAGCTTATAATTTAACTTTAAAAGTTATACAGTGAAAAGTAATACAAAAAAATCATTTAAAAGTATATGCATATCGATTTATACAATTGTAATAACAACTTTTAAGTTCGCAACAAATATATAATTTTTAGATACAAATAAAAAAACCATTAACCAAACAAACCACATTCTTATACAACACTTGAACAGCAGGGACAGATTTGACTAAATATAATTGGAGACATCATACTTTCAAATAAAATTTGAATTGTTACTGTACACATCTAGCACACAAACATACCAAACCTTATCACTACCAATAAAATTTTCAATAAATATTCCTAATTTGACATTATTTTAGATTTACTTAATTTACATAAAAAAATATTACCATTATTATTTTTATATAGATCATCTGCACATGAAGAATTATTTAATTCCTTATTAAAAAAACACTTTATCTTTAATTCAAATTCCAATGAATCATTTTCTGTATAATCAGAATTTTCATTGCTGTGATATTCGAGAAGTCTAGGATCTGCTTTTAATGGTATCAATCCTAATCTGTGAGCAAGAACTTCATCTTGAATAATCGTTGTATTATTATAAACATGAACTTTCTCAATTGCTATGCTAGGAACATCACTTAATATTAATCTTCGAAATGTATTTACCAAAGAAGGGTGTATTCCAATCAAATCAAATTCCATTTCGTAATGTTCATAACGTACAATGACAATTTTAAATTTCTTTTTAAAAGTTTTAAAGGTGAATAACTCGTCTGTAACAGTTTGTAGACTTGGATTCTAAAGAACAATTCATGTAAGAGAAGAAATCTTTTGTATACCAGCGCTTACTTACTTGGGTAATTTTGTATTCGTTTAATATTATAGATGACTTTTCACTATTTAATAAATTCATTTTCTTGTAACACAACTGTAGCAAAAAAAATTCAGACGCAAAACAAATGCAATAATATAACCTCCAAATACTCACGTACAATAATAACCAGCGTAGACAACAGATGTACTGGATATAGACAAGAATCTCAACCAATCGATGCCGTTATTTAATTGACACTGGCACCACTAGCGGTGAGGGAGATGAATTAATCCTGTAATAATTATTAGTGATAGTTATTTCTGATACAAGTGTCAAAAGTGGCATTTCATCTTGTGTCTGAAATTCAAACCTACAAACAAAATAAAATGACTTTTAACACTCATAATATACATTTCACGTGCGACTTATAAATTTAAAAAGAAATTCTCGGCTGTCTTCGATAGAATTGAAGAGCACGTCAAACAAGCCATATATGTTAAATTGATGGGAAACGGCAGATGTTTTAAATTTTTGTCGCTAAAATTCGGTAGATTTTTAAATTAAAACAAAACTCAAATATATATGATATTTATATTTGTAAACGGATAAAACAATAGAAAATAAACATAAATTGAATATATAACATTAAACCAAACAAAAAAAACACATTCTTAATTATAACTAGAAAAATAAATAACAATACCTATAAAATAAAGATAAACTAAATGATAACTAGTCACTCATCTTCACTACTACTATTTTTACTTGGATACAAATTTTCTTTAGTCATTTTTTTAAATAATGTCCTATCTACATTAAAGTTATAGCATACATTTTTACCTACATATAATTTAGTATGTAGTAAGCCAGTTAATGATTTTGTGCTTAAACGATTTCGCTCATTAGTTTTAATTAGATTTACTGCTGAAAAGATTCTCTGCACATTCGCAGATGAATGAGGAAGGCATAACAAATTAGAAATAAAATTTCCTAACACGGGAAACATATACGACCCATCTCCGTATTTTAAATTTTTGACTGTACCAAAACGCTTCAAGGTCATTGTCAAAACTTTCAAGTTCGCTAACATTTTTTAAAGTTCTCCACTCATTATCCAAAGCTTGGAGTTCATCAACTTTTATTAAATGCGGAAAATGAATCGCTACGTTTACTATTG
>JAVIWB010000177.1:0-141987 GCA_031893035.1 Dermolepida albohirtum | reverse complement strand
ATTTCTTTGAAGGCCTAACTTTATTATTTTCAAATATTTAATCTAAATTAAGTTTTGGAAAGCCCTTTAAAATAAGAATAGTCTTACTTATCGAAAGTTTCATGTTACCGTCATTAAAAACATTTATTCCTAATTACTTCAAAATGTACTAAACTAATTTCAGAGATACTTTCTCTGGATTTGAGAAATAAGTTAAAATTACATATGGTTAAACCAGAAATTATATAGATAGAAGAATAGAAATACGTTTCCACTTACAAATTTTTGCTAAAGCATGCTTCTAAAAATGAAACACTTACTCAAGGAACTAAACATTAATTTCTCAAGTGAATTTTCAAACAATATTTTTAAATAATTAATTTTATTTCTAGATTTGTTAATTTTCGCTCTTAGTTGCTTAAGATAGGCCGTAACTTTAGTGATATTCGTGGATAATCTATTTTTTATTTTTTGCGTAATATTTATTGGAAGTTATAAAATATGGAAGTCTTTTAATTTAATAAGCGAATTACACACTAAGGTTTTATGAAATCGTAACTTTTATCATTCTCTTGTGATACCAAGATAGTGCTTAAATCTGTTTTATGTAAACGAAATTTTGATAGTTCAAACATACATAGATGCCTAAAATTTGAAATGTACTCTAAGCATCTATATATATATATATATATATATTGAAAGAGAGAGAAATTTGAGTTTCGTTACACGTTTAGATATTTGGCACTTAGAAATAAGTCTTCTGGCGACTAATTTTTTAAAATAACTAAAAAAATTAACGTAAGTCCCATATGTGAATAATTATATATGAACAGCAGAAAGCAATCAACAATGTTTAAAATAATGTGAAGGCCAACTTTAAAAGTAAGCTACCATTTGATTGAATAGACTTTTACATTTGTGAGGAGCAATCGCTGTAATTAAAACCCAACAGGATCTACTCTAAAAATATATTTCATATCTTCAAGATGGTTGTCATTGTATTTTTTCGATTTTATTCAAATTTTTCTCTAAGCGTAAAAGTACTTTTGCTTTTACTAAATTTAATTCAATTCGCTAGAGTTGTAAATCGGATTTATTCAAAATTTATGTTTGAGATAGATAGCTTCGGCATTTTCGAAATAAACTAAGTTATATTGCAAACATTCAAGTCTGTTTTCAGAAAATCAACACGGTCTCAAAAAGTCTGTCAAAACGATCCGAACAGTTTTCGTTAGCTGTCAAATTTAATTATCAAACAATTTCATTATTCTTCGTTTTCAATATAAAGTGGTCTATGTATGTTAAGTAATTTTTCAGTTTTTGAATCAAAGTTTATAAGTACATTATATGCAAGTAAACTGCACTGTCACCTTACTATCTGGAGTAATAGCAAAAAAGAGAATGCATTTTTCTTATCAGTAAAACGTATGAATGTATATATATATATATATAAAAGCGGAACATACTAATGAATATATATATACTCATTAGTATGTTTCTCCTTTTCCCGTTTATAATTTTTTTTTTTTGTATTTTTTTGCGGCAGTGTTGATTGAGAAATTATTTCATTTATTTATGCTTCGGCAATATATATATTATCTTCCTCAGAATTTTATTATTTATCCAATATTACATCTGCCTCACCAAACTCAAAAACATCCCCAAATATTGTCTAAAAATGTGTCACATATATAAAAAATTTTTTGGAGATGATTGATCATACTCTATTATTTTCTATATTCTGGATGTATTTTATTTCTACACATCGTTGAAGCAAGGAAACATTCTACACATCTCCTGTAATATTGGATGCATAATAAAATTCTGAGGAAGGCAATATAATATTCTAATATACATTAGAATATTTATTTCGAATGATTTACATTAAAGTCATATTAGAGAGTACCCAAAAATAGCCGTAATGTTTCTATAAAAACATTTATTTTATTTTTTTTTTTTTACAAAACAACATTAACTCCTTAAATATGTTCTCCATTTAGCTTTATACACTTGTGTTCGAACTAGTTTTTCTGTATGGCCGCGAGCTGCTGTGTCGTTTCTTTCTTTACCTTTTCTACGTCGTTAAAATAATCTCCTTTCATGTCCCTCTTCATTTGTGGAAACAAAAAAAAAGTCGCACGTGGTTTTTAGCCAAGAACTGGCGAACTGATAAGGCTGTGTGAACAGGTACATTGTAATGGTGGAAAAATCATTCCCCCGTCTGCCACAAATTGGGCCTCTTTCGTCACGCACTGTTACGCAGTCTTCTGAGAACATCCAAATTTCACAGCCGTATGCTGTTCACTTAAGTCTAATATTAGAGAAAACGACGAGCAAATGAAAATGCTTTTGCAAAAAAATGCACTATAACAAGACACAACCTTCTTTGACGAAAGAACCGGCTGCACCGAACGCAGAACAAGTTGCGTTAGACGCAGGAATGCGTGCCAGGCAAACCTCACCCACAGCGCTGCTAGTCCGGTTGTTTTTGGGTACCCCCTCGTGTATACTTAGAACTGGTTCATTTTTCAAATGTTTATATAAAAAGGGTTCCAACGTTTTTAACCATTTTAATTCTTCATTGGCAAATTTTGCTTCAAGAATTTTTCTTGTTACCAGATGCTGATTGCAACTAGTTTGATGTTAGAAACAAAATTTCTAATATTAATTGCTTTCAAAGTTTTGCTTTACATGCTGAAATATACATATACATACTCATCTTTTTTTATCAGCGTGCATTTTGTCAAGTAAGCTTAATCTTTCGCAAAAGTTGACTAGTACAGTTTCTCGGGTAGCTATGCTGAAATTTTTTACTATTATCTTTATTATATATTATAGTAGTTTACATTACCACATGGTAGCGTAAGGGGTATTAGAGCTGTAGGTTTACCCAGTTAACAACAAAAATGAGAAAACGAGCAAAAACCAAAAAAGCAGTAGTAAGTAGATAATAGAAATATAAAGTGACGTGTCTACGAGCATAGTCACAGCTATGTTTAGCTCACGGTATATGCAGCGTGAGCTTTTTCGATTTAAAAAAATCATATCAATATATTGATAGATATGCACGCAAAACTTCTTTAAAAATGGATGATATTTGTATGTATCAACTTACTCCTAGGTTCTAAAAAAAAAAAAATAGTTGATGCTTGTAAAGTTGGTTAATTAGATAGTAAAGGTATTTGTAGAATTGTAGCTTATGTTATACCTATTTAGCAAGTATGAATAGTAGATTTGAAAAAATAAGTATTTTTAGCTCGTATAAAAGCCACACCAACATGAAACAATCAGAGATTTATTTGCTTATAAATTAAATTCCCAGTCAAATAAAAAAAACTATGAAATAGGATATCTTAATTATAAGATAAAATACAATAATTATATTAGTAAATGGCAAATCTAAATTATAATTAATGTAATAAATAAATACATAAGAAAAAGTTTAAACAATTAACAAAAAAAGTAAGTATTTTTAGCTGGTATAAAAGCCACACCAACATGAAACAAATCAAAGATTTATTTGCTTAAAAATTATATTCCCAGTCATATTCCTAAAATAAAAAAAAAACGATGAAATAGGATATCTTAATTATAAGACAAAATACAATAATTATTGGGTCTGGGAAAAAGTTCGTGGCGTTTTTCCCGATAGATGGCATTGGTTGCCGATAACTAAAGAACAACAAGTCACAGCAACACCACCGATGGCTCGTTTTTTAGATGACCTTCCGAACGTTAGTTTGAGCGTAGAAACATTGTAATCGGTGCAGTGGTTGGAAAGTTATTCGCACTTGAAAATGGAGAAGAATAATGAGAAATTTCGCTATATTCTGCAATATTATTATGATAAGGGGAAGAACGCTGCGCAGGCTTGTGATAAAATTTGTGCTGTGTACGGTGAAGGTACTTTATCGAAATCTGTTGCGCGGAAATGGTTCGCTCGCTTTCGTTCTGGAAATTTCAATGTGAAAGATGAAAATCACTGAAAAATCTGATGAAATTCTTGAAAAAATAAGCATATCAGCAGTGTCGATATTGGCATGGAGCTAGGCATTGACCACAAAACTGTTTTGAACCATTTACACAAAGCTGGTTACAAAAAAAAGCTTGACGTATGGGTTCCTCATGAGTTGAGCGTGAAAAACATGATGGACCGAATTAACATCTGCGATGCGCTGCTGAAACGGAATGAAATCGAGCCGTTTCTGAAACGTTTAATAACCGGAGATGAAAAATGGATTACGTACGATAATCGGAAGCGTAAAAGATCGTGGATAAAGGATGGTGAGCCGTCACAAGCGTTCGCTAAGCCAACATTGACGCCAAAAAAAGTGATGCTGTGTGTATGGTGGGACTGGAGGGGAATCGTCCACTACGAGCTACTTCCAACTGGTCAGACGATTGATTCTCAACTCTACTGTGCACAACTAGAGAGATTACGCCAGGCGATTGAAAGAAAACGGCCCGAATTGATTAATAGGAAAGGTGTTGTCTTCCATCATGACAACGCCCGACCACACACTTCTTTGATGACCCGTCAAAAATTGAGAGAGTTTGGTTGGGAAGTTTTGAACCCACCTTACAGTCCGGATATAGCACCCTCTGACTATCATCTGTTTCGATCTCTGCAGAACTCTCTCAATGGAATTAAGTTGGTTTCAAAAGAAGCCTGTGAAAACTACTTGATTCAGGTTTTCGACCAGAAACCACAGAAGTTTTTCACCGATGGGATCATGGATCTACCAAAAAAATGGCGAAACATTGTCGATAATAATGGAGCATATTCGGTTTAAATGAATTCGTCCACGCGCCATGCGGGGACCAGTTGAATTTTACTGAAAAAACGCCACGAACTTTTTCCCAGACCCAATATGTTACTAAATGTTAAATCGAAATTATAATTAATGTAATAAATAAATGCATAAGAAAAAGTTTAAAACAAAAAAGTAACACTTAATACAAAAAATTAATTAGTCTAAAAGGTGACTGAAAAATATTTACGTTATTACTTACATATACCACAATTCTGAGCAGCGTTGCAAGACATTGATTCGTTGCAGCCAGGCGAGATATATGTGTAATTGAATCTTGAATTCAATTTTGGCGAATATAAGGAAATCCATGACAGAAGGAACTATTGGTTAATTTTGTTATTTAGTAATTTTCATAAACGAAAAGCATACTGTGCGATAATAAGGAGCTCACACGATCCTCTACCTTTCGACTATTACCAATTGACGGATAAATTACATCAATTAATAGTGACAAAAATATGTTATTGATTTTAAAATAATCCATGGAAAGTGTAGAACAGTTACATAATCCATTTCATGACAACAAAAGCGTAATACCACCTTCTATATTTCTAAAATTGGTGAAAACTGTAAAATGAAGACCAAAGCTTTGCAAGTGGTTGTACATACATATACAGTTGCAGTACAAAAGACAAATCTGAATTAAATAATACATCTAGGTCTTTAATGAGAGTTTCTTCATTCAATGTATCTATTATTGACCATTTATTATGACGATATTGAATAGATGTAACTTACAAAACAACCCTTATTAATATTTAATTCTAATTTGAAAGTGCTAATTATTTTCCGATGGTATTTACGAAAGCCAATGTAGAAGATACAATAAATTCGATTTTTTAAATATAAATGTATAAAATTCAGATGGAGCAACCGACAAAAGCTAAATAAAGCTTTATGGTTTATAGTCGGAATGTGTGCGAAAAATCAGTATAAATTATCTAATCACGCCTATCTAATGTTGCGCAAATTTGTTAAAGTGGAACATTTACATATAAGGCCATACTTTAGATAATAATGGATTCGTATTTCCATAGTCTGATATATATATAAGTTTCGAAACTCGCGAATTTAGAAAAAAATTAAATTGGGCGATAGTTTGAGAATAGTGACTTATTTCCATTTCTAAGAATATGATAAATAAATCAGAGAAGGTTTGCGTTTTTATGGAAATCACAAAACTTTGTAGTAGAGCGTCGCCAGTAGTACTCTAATTAGTAAGACTGGATATGATGGATTCCACCAATTCGTTCTGGAAAATAGATTTAAGGTGGACGTAAAAGATTCGGAATAATTAAAACAAATAGGAAAAATATTAACTATATCAAAAGAATTAGCAAATTTAGTATTGTTATCGAAGGTTGACTTACGTTCATTATCAACAAATTTCGATTGACCTTTAGGGTTTAATTTAATTTAATTTTTTAAATTAATTTAATTCTTTTATATTTGATATGTGAATGTTATAGGATTGAGAGATGAAACACCTCGTTTTCTAGTGTTTATACTGATATAGACATTAGAGAGTCTGTACTAGATTGAAAATACAATATTTTTAGTAGACATCCACCTACGACAAAAATTTCCTCTTTGACCTATCGTATAAACTATGCGTGGATATGTCTATCTAATTCATCAAAGCAGCGTTAAGCATTATGAGTACATAATTAGCTTTATAAATGTCTAGTACTTATCGTAAACATCTTACGGTACTAATGACAAATTGGAATGTTGCACCTCAATATCATAACTATAATTCGAAAAAGCAAGTACCAATTATATAATTTTACATTGTTGTCGCAATGATAGTGCATGAAGTTAGTTTTAAGTATGTTTTTATGTTGTGGGTGTTGCACATTATAATAACTGGTTAATTAAAATCGCCAACTGGAACAAATCTTTGTTTTTATAATATGTATTTATTTTTTAGTACAATTATTTATATTTTTTCCGTCCTTCGACGTGAGTTTATGTAAAAACGTTTCAAATTATAATATTGTTACGTTCTTAGGAAATAACAAAAGTTTCTCAATTATGAAAATTATGGCATTATATTGTTAGATTTTATTATTATTACTATTATTATAACCATTGCTACCCCTGTTATTAAGTACTAGTATATAACCATAATGTCATGTTATTTTAAAGAAAATAGAATCTTATATGGATCATGAATTTTCAACGTTGTGTTCTTTCGATCTAAGTCCATCTTTTGTACATATACAACTATACAAAGTAAAGCATACATATTTACTTCTAATATACAGTAAACATTATAAGCCAATAATATTCGAGATTAGGCCTTAACTACTCTTTTTAGGATTATCCTATTATATTTACATTTAGCTAAATACAGATTATGTTTATAAATATGCTGTATTTATTGTATATAACATATTTGCATATTTATTACAAGTTTCAACAAACTACTGGAAAGTCGTTTATAAAGATGTATTCAGTAAATATCACAAGAATTTTTTTCACGGTCAGTGAATATACATATGTAGGTATAACTAAACAAATTTCATAAGCGTATCTAGAGAAGTAGTTATTTATTTTCTGTTATTTTAGTTAAATAACTTTTTTAGTGAGCATTTTTGTAAAAAATTTATGAATTACACGTAAATATACATATTTCATGTATAAAAAGATTTCAAATTTGTTCCTCTGTTAAAATATAGTCGTCGTAAGTAAGTTGGGAGATAATTTGTTTTTCATTAGTTATTTTATAGTCAAACAGTGGTTATCATTTTTGCCTTTTATATTTATGTGGAGCATATTATTGACAGTCAATCAAGAAAGTTTTCGTATAGTGGTTGAATGTGGAAAGTTATCAAAGGTAAACATCGGATTAATATTTTAATCCATTTAAAAACGCAAAAAATACCTAAATAAATAAAAATATAAATGCTGTTTACCAGAAAATTTGGTAAGTATTCTAGCATGGAATATCGCAAAACTTTTTGTGCACATAACAAAAATAGTATCTAAAATTAAATAAAAAATTTTAATACTTTGTTGGGCTTGCATTAGATTTGTAAAATTGACAGAGATATTCTAACATTATTCAATAACGGTGTCAAATAATCGCTTATTAGTTATGTTGTGATTTATTTCGAGATACACATATCCTTACGTATTCTATCGGATTTAAAATCAACAAGCGTACGTTGTAAAGTAGCCATATTGATTCTATTGGAAAATCTATTCATCTATTAACAATATTTTTTATGTTTCTGTCTAAATATTCTTTCACCGTTTGTTCAATAAATACCAAACTACTACACCATTATTGTTACTCCTATATGCTTTACAATAGATAATTATTTTATTAAAATTACTAACGAAAGGTTTTTTACGTAATACTCTTGAGTTATATCTGTTTTTTCTTAATATTGTCCTTATTTTTATGAATTAACTTTTTCTCCAGTATCCAATTCCAATATTTACCAAATCTGCCTCTAGTTTGAAATAATAACAGCTTTCGTATTATTATTAGAGTTTTTAACGTTGTTAGATGGAAATAAATTTGAGAATTTTTAAAATTCATGTTGTGCACGAAAACTTTTGTGACTCACTGTATATCAAAGTAAAAAATAATTCGAAACATGGTATAAACTGAGAACGTTCAATAAACGGAATTTTAAATGAAGAATTTCAGAAAAATAAGTTTTTGTAGTACTCAAAATTCAAACATAATTTATCGTTAATGCTATAACGTCCTTAGTATAATTTAACCTGTTAGTTTCTCTATGGAATCAATTTATTCCACTGTATAAATAATGTTTTGAAATCGTTAGGAATTCATTATTCATATTATTCGTATTATTAGATATAATTCTTTCTAATTTTACTTAAATATTTGGATTTATTAAGGATATCTTTTCGTTCTGAAACAAACTAGAGAATTATTACCATTAGTATGAAAAAACAATAAGAATTTTGTTGACCAAATTTTGTATTAATGTTTTTCGCTACAAATGCGAGTTATAATTAGAGTAAGGATTATACGTAAATGCATCCTTGTAAATAATAATTTATTGTTAATGTACAAACACTTATGCACTTTATCATGAATAAATAATAGTATTAAGTATAAAATACACATTTGTTATGGACGTTTTTTATTAGTGAATTTAACATTCACATTTTGCTCTCAAGTATTTAACTATCAAAATGTGTTTCTAAATATATTTTAAATGAGTTCAAAATATTTTAATAATAATTTTAAAATAATACGTAAGTATTTGAGTAGAGATACTAACTTTTTTTAAATACTCTGTAAATAATTTGCACTGGTCGTAAATTTATAAATTGGATGTATATTTCGTCGAAAATATTATATATAGGGCAGTTTTAATCAGTTCTGAGAGTATTAAAAAAAGTATGGAAAAGGAAAATATCTATTATATCTATTCGTAGAAATTTGTGGAGACATACATACGTACAGCGCTTCTGAGGATTTTCCGTTCTTAATAATATGAAGTGATATTAATTTAGTTTTATATATGCGCATATCACGTTGTACAAAGGGTACTAGGAAAGTTTTGCAATATGATGCAACAATGAATCGTAGGAAGGTGCTTATTGCTACATGTTGAGACATGTTCATACGTGCATAGTAGCCGTCGCGCCATATCTATGGGGTCAGTTATTCACTAGCAGTGAGAGCATAAAGTGCTTGCGAGGGCATCGTGGTCACGAAATGAGATAAGGGCTGTTTTGCGTTATAATTACGTGCGTGGTTAAAACATAAACCAGTGCTTAGAAAAAATGACTCTTGCACTACATAGGTAATGTTTGTCCACATCGCACAACGATATTCAAGTGGTATAGAGAATTCCAAAGGGGAAATTTAACTATGGAGGACGCTGAGATGCCGGGAAAATGCTTGGCGAGGACAGGCGAGTGACCTACCAACAGATAGAGGGTACTTCAGGCCTAAATGCACCAGCAATTCGTGACAGGTGACGAGACTTGTCTGTACTATTACGATGTGCCGACCAAAGCTCAAAACAAAGTTTTGGTCTTTGATGATGAGGACACCCGTGATAGCTGTATTTTTCAAAGTGAAATTGTGGAAAGCGTCGTTTTGGACTCACAGTAGACAGTGACAGCTAAGTGGTATACTGAACAGTGCATGTCTAAAGTCATTTGATCTATGAAGAACCTGCGGCTAAAGTCAAGAATAGACACCTGGTTCCTCCATCACGATAATGCTCCAGCTCACCGAATATTTGACCACGACAGGATTGAAACTTCTCGAGCACCCTCCCTACAATCCAGATCTTGCTCCCTGCGACTTTGCACTGTTCCCGCATGTGAAAATGAAGCTAAAAGGGAGGCGGTTTTCCAGTGATGAGGACCTTCTACGGGCTTGGGACAACGAGTGTGGTTTACTCCCTAGTGAAACTTGGCAGAACTGGTTTAAAGATTGGTTTTGGAGGATGGAGAGGTATATTCAGTGTAGAGAAACTTACTTTGAAAAAGTTAAATAAACAAAGCTGTATTGCAAAACTTTCCTAGTACCTTTTGTATAGAGTAGATTCTCTTTTATTTGTGTATTAATTCTTATCATATGATGTACCTAAAAATACTTCATTAAATTAATAGAAGGCATTGAGACAATTTTTTATAAATTACATTTGCATTTACATTAATATCATATTTAAAATTTTCTGTTTTTATACACAGATTTATGCCGCAAAATCAATAACATTTAAAAAAATGAAATAATAACAGTTCCAAATGTCCAGAGCTTTTCGATTACAAGTATTTGAGTTACAGATTTCAATCATTCATTCTCATGTGTAAATTTTGAAAATTATTTTATTATCTATTCATACGACAACGAAGCTATCTACCAGTCTTGATGAATACTAATAAGTTTTTGTCTAGAATTTATGAATGTGTCTACAAAAATACACAATAAGTACATTTTTTTGGAACCGATTGTAATGAAATTATAATCCTTAAGATAACTGAAATTAAAATGTATACATATTCCATAAGTAATTATTTAGGGTGTATATATGTGCATATTTCGTTAAATTTGATGTATATATTCCTTGCTCTAGTTATAATACATATTGGTACATATTTTCGCTTTAATGCGTATTTAGTTGAAACTAAAATGTAAACATAGTTTCTTCTCCGTTTTCGACTTGGAACTATGTCCCTGACAATGCTATCCGATGTGTAGACGTTTTGTTTGTTATGTAAGGGACATCACTGTTTCAGTAAAGTAACAAGACCAATAGCAGCGGTGTCAGAGACACAGTTCCAACCTGGAAGCGGAAAACCATTTATATATTTACTAATTGCAGAACAAATATTTATATATAGTATTAAAATATATGGTAGGAGTAATTATTGACGTTATAAAACTAGAATGTATCTAAAAACTTTATATAAATGACAAATTACTTCACTTAAAATACTAAAGGCCTAAAAGCTAAAAACTCTAAATAAATTAACGACTATCTATAAAACATAAAGTAAATATTATTATAATAATTGTACACACGATTAGAGGATATAAAATAAGAATTATTCCAATAATTCAAGTAATTAATAACTACAATATAGATGCAAAGCAGAAACTAATTATAAGATTAGACTTTTAAACATATTATGAAGTAAATACAACGAATCCTACAGCATTTACCTAGTGAGTATCTTAATTCGCTTGAATGAAATAATATGTATTTGTATACTCGCATTCATACATTATATTGAAATAAATCGTCGTAAAATGTCGGTAAAAAGGATACATTTCCCTATTGTTTTAATTACGTCAATCATAAATTTTGGGAAATCTGTGTTACAAACTTGTTGAATAGAAGTGTAATATTTGTTTAAAAAAAACTAAATAAATTTATTACTAATGTCTTTTTATTTCAATAATTGTACTAATATGTAGTATAGATATTTCGAATATACCAATCTATGTTTTGCTTTGTTTATATTAATTGTTTGAGTACAGTAGTAATTGTAAATATTTTCGAACCTCACTTGGCTTGACGTGAAAGTTAAATTTAATATTTTTTCAATATTCTAATTTTTTTGAAATTTTGCAGTACGTTCGCACAATCGATATATACATATATATATATATATATATATATATATATATATATATATATATATATATATATTTGTCAGTGAAAAACTTAATAATTGCAACATCTCTAGAATCACTGCATAAATGAGAAATTCCGATATTGCGTATTACCTTCAAAAGGATTATACTTTTACTAAAAGGTAACGGGATTATAAACTAATTAACAATATAAAAATCTGAACTAACATCCTTGAAGTGGATTCACGCGTTATGGAAATTTTCCTTTTAATATCGGGAAAGTATACATGTATGTGCCCGTATATATGGAAAATATTTCATACTGACAAATTAGATTCTGTAAATAGAACATTTTTTGAATATGTAGTAATACAATACAATACAATTAAATTTAATTTTTCCAATACCAAATACTTAGAAATGAAATTGTATTGTACTTCTTTCCTGTTTTTTTTCTATTTTTATGCAAATACGATATATTTTCATCAAATATAGACGATGAATAAGAACGCTACGCTGGGTTTATTATCTATATTCTTATTTGAAATTTTTATGTGTCTGATAAGTTTCGTAAAAGTAATTATTGGAATATCTATGAATTTCGATTTTTGTCTTAACAGCGAAAAAAGATAGAAATAGATATTGTATGTATATTAAAACATTTACTTTTTAATGCTCTATACGCATGTAAAATATATTCTATATATATACAGACTTGTTCATTCTAGAATTATATATGCGCTGTCCACAAGTGGAAAGAGTGCAGTTAGGTTAAAGCGCGCGAGAAAGGAGGATAGAATATCTCTCACTGGCAGTTTCGTTTTCTCCCACTTTTGTATTGCAAACAACTTCCCCTACTTTCTCGCGTGTTACGCGTGAGAATGTCTGAAATCAGTCTTCACCAGCGACATGATGTGTGTAGGCCGGGGCTGTAAATCATTATGCATTGACAATACGTACCTACATTTTTGAATTGTATAAATTATTTGATGCATTTTATTTGAATCTTTTAATAAAATGCAACATGGCTATTTTCTTGAAATGTTTTGCCGTTTGGCGTGAAACTAATAAAATATTCTTGAAATAAATGAAATAGAAAATTCTAAAAATTAAAAAGATTTTCAAACATGGCTATTTTCTTGAAATGTTTTGCCGTTTGGCGTGAAACTAATAAAATATTCTTGAAATAAATGAAATAGAAAATTCTAAAAATTAAAAAGATTTTCAAACAATGAAAAAATTAAAAGAAACTTTTAAAAATCCTAGTGTAGAATACGACGAACTGTTAGAGGTTTTACGTCAACTACTTCAGATATTTGTTTACTAGAATAAGAAGGTTCGATTTCAACAATACTGCACACCTCGATTTCCCTCTGTTCTCGTTCTTCAGGTAACTGACGAATTCTAGCTTGATCTTCGTCAAATAAGTGAATACAGTAGGGGAAGTTGTTTGCAATACAAAAGTGGGAGAAAACGAAACTGCCAGTGAGAGATATTCTATCCTCCTTTCTCGCGCGCTTTAACCTAACTGCACTCTTTCCACTTGTGGACAGCGCATATCTAATTCTAGAATGAACAAGTCTGTATATATATGCACAGTCGTCAGCCAGCGAATGTTAGTTGACTCGCCAAATTGTTTAGAGTTACTTACTAAATTATCGTGTTTGCAAATTAAAAAGGAATTGAAATGTTGCAGTTGACATTTCTAGTCTAGTTCAGGACTAAAAATAATTATTATTCACCGCGATGTAATAGAAAAGAAATTTGATTTGTGACGAAGTTGGAGACACAAAAACTGTTTAATTTAATTTCTCATGACAAGCTACATTTGATTCAATTCATGAGCAAAAGTTATGTGCATATATACATTTATTTGTGGTGTAACTACTGCATCTAAGTACCTAAAGCAGTTTATTAAGAATGAATAAATGATATGTTCGGATTGCACATTTACATTTGATTAATTAAAATGCTAGAAATTACTTCAAAATTGGTACAGTTTATTTAGTTATAATATAGTTTTGTAAAAATGTGACATAATCGTCCAGAAGGCATTTATCAATATCATCTGTCACTGGGCAACATTAAGATTTTTAAACAAATCTCTCTTTTAGTTCAGTTGTGACGTACATTGGAAGTACAAAAGTTCTTGTAATTTTGCTAACATGAAAAAAGTGAATTGCATGTGTTAATAAAACATTATTTCTTCTGTGGACAAAACACTACGCACCAAAACAAACCTTCAAATGATTCATAAATGGTTTATTGATTTTCGATGTGATCGTGCAAGAACAACTGACGCTAAATATTACGACGTCTAAATCTGCTAATCACACCGAAAATGACTAACAAAATCTACAATTTGGCAAGACCGCAGAGTAAAAGTGTGCGAGGTAACTCAGATAGTACGCATTTCAAATGAACAAGTATGTAATATATTATAAGTATAATTATATTATAACAATAATAATTGTTTGTATATATGAAAAGTATAACCAAAAGCGAACACATGGAACAATTTTAGAAACTATTTTGGAGATGCTTATTTATAATAAAAAGACATTTTTGTATCCTTCATAACTGTGAATGAAATATGAATCACCTGTTATGCATTAGGAACAAAGGAAAAGTGTAAACAGTGGATTTATAGTGACGCATCTGCGGCGAGGAAAGCGAAGGTTAACAAGGTACTGACGACAGTGTTTTCGGGATGTAGCAAGATAATCTACGGCAATAATTTTGAAAAGCGAAAAACAATTAACGTCAAATATTATTGCAACTTATTATATCATTTCAAAAGCCTTTTGGAAATGAAGACTGCATTTGGCGGAGAAAAAAATATGACCAAAATTCATGAATTAGATTTGGAATTACTTTTGTATCTATCCTATTCTCCATATTTAGCCCCCAAGCAACTGTGTCATTTGTTTTCTAACTAGCGAATGGCTTAGTGAAATGCATTGATTCTAATGAAGAGATCATTGATGTAGTAAATGCTTACTTTGAAGGGTTGGGTAAATCTTATCATTTTGAATGGATTGCAAAATTAGAAAGCGGTTAGACAAAGTGTGTAGACACAGAAGGAGACTACGTTAAAAAATAAAAATTTCTTTCCAGATAAAATTAATTCTTTCTTCATTGTCAGACGAATTTATATGATTATTGATTAAATAATAATATAAAAGTCCTTATTCCGTTTAATAGAGTTGTGAATAATTACTGTCGTTTCTGACAGGGAAAGCAAAAAGAGCAATACGATGAAAGTGTTCCATGCGATATTAAATTTATTAAAACTGATATAAAATTAAACAGTAAAGCACTTACTTCTAGTTAAATTAAATTATAAAATGCTGTACAACAATTCAAAAAATAACGAAAAAAGCAAAATTCTGCAAGAAGAAGTGATATAATTCCTACATTAAAGAAAGATAACCTTCATAGGAAATTGCTTAAAAATTCTAAAGGTGAATTTTCAGTTTATACAGTTAAAACGGGAATTAAAGAAGCTAATGCTTTATTTCAATATTTATTTTACAAAGCTTTACAGTGTAATCGAAGGGATGATGAATAAAAGACGTTAAGAAATAAGCCGA
This sequence comes from Dermolepida albohirtum, assembly GCA_031893035.1. Lineage (NCBI taxonomy): Eukaryota > Metazoa > Arthropoda > Insecta > Coleoptera > Scarabaeidae > Dermolepida > Dermolepida albohirtum. The sequence goes on along the minus strand of JAVIWB010000177.1, from coordinate 126,520 downwards.
GATAAAGATTTTAATTTCATTTCAAATAGAAATTCTTTCAAAATTGAATTAGACTGAAATGAAAATAGGATTAGCAAGAAATATCCTTCTAAATATTGTACTGGTGAAATTATGACATTTTATAAATAGAAAGGAAATAAGGTGAAAATTATAGATTTTAATTATTATAAGGTGTTAGGTAAATGAAGTAAGCAATTCAATACAATTCACGTTGGTATAATGTTCTTGCATGTGATTACAATACTGGAATGACTGATGACTTTTTCTCCTTTTCAGAAATAAAGACTAGAAGTTTGAGAATAAATGTACTTAAATATTATCATGTCTTTACATTAAACTTATTTATAGTCTTGTTTAGTGTATAGAACTGTGTAACAGATCTGATATATTAATTAAGAATTTATTAAATTATGAAAATTAAAGATGATTATAGAGACACATTAATTTAAATTCAAAATTTTACTTCATATATGCGAAGGCTGTTCTATTTCTGTTGTCTTCTTTGCATGTGATAAAAAAAGAAATCATTAGATGTCAGGTCTAGAGTATACAGTGAATTACCTTTTATTTCAATGTTTTGGGCATTCAAATATTGAATCGTTCGAGTACAAATTCGAATCCGATCATTGTTGTGAAGCACAGTGGAAACATGTCAATAACTTTAAAAAATCTAGCGATACTTTTTTTGTTTCAGTTTTTTTCTCAAATAACATTTTTTAAGTTGACTCAGTTTCAAAAATATAAACAGCCTATTGTTTCTTTTTTTTGTGATCGTAACACCATACTCAAGTTCCATTACTTGTTATACTATTGTACACTAGATGAGACGAATCACTGGTAAAGTGATGTAGTATAAATCTGTACCATATTGTATGGCTTCCTTTTCGAATCCATCTTAGTTACATACCGGTCTTCACCAATTATGTTCCGAATAAAATCAACATACTTTTTGGTTATTATTGCTGCAGTCAATCGAAATACTTGTGATGAAGAATGGAAGGGATCCGTTCATCTAACTCTTTCGATGCCGATAGAAACTGTTTCAAGTTCTGTGCTATAGTTAAAAGCAAAGAGTTTTTCTTTTTTCTACAGGTGTCGGTAAATAGGACTTAGTAATTTTCTGCAAATATTAAATAACGTTTCTATCCAAGGTCTATGTTAATATCTACTCACCTACATTTTACTCAGTTCGAAATGTAGAATAAGTCCTTGAAAACATTGGACGAATATGTGTCAACGCCTTCAGTTTTAAAAGCATCTACTCCATCATATTGTAAAGGCGGTAGAATAAACATAACATTTTATTTCTCGCAAAAATTGACACGACCAACTGATCAACTTAGATAAATTCAATGGTTTTAGTTATACAAAGCATCGAAAATCGACAGTTTGATGACCGCGTTAAACTGTTCTGCCAGTGAAGTTCCCGAATTTAACTGGCTCAAATTAATTTACTTTAATATATACACAAGAACACAGTGAAATTAATAAAGTATCGTAATTTTTTATTTATGAAAGCCATCTCATTTTTTGTTGATACAAAAATGTACAGTGCGTTTGCACTTTTGAAATTTATAAATAAACTTGAATTTTTCTATAATTTGAAATACTAAGAATGGGACTGTAATAAATAATATACTAATTACAGACAATTAAGATGTTGTTATCCCCTTATTTTAATAACGCCTGTATACATTTTAATTATTTTTGTTATACAAGGCACATTATTTACGTACGTATAGAGCATTGGGCAAATTTGTAATAATTGTAATAGATTTAAAATTTATAGATAGAAAGTGTTTTCATGAAATACTTAATTAAAAAAGTTCAAAAAAAAAGAAAATAGTTATGTATGCATGTTCGAAATATATGAAAAGTGAACACATTATAATGGTGAAACTAAAATTACAGTGTTTATGGAAAAGGAAGAATATCATATCTTCTACAACTTTTTTTAAATTCAGAAACTGGATATTTTCTCACCAACATTTATTGAGTATACAACAAGATTATGAACTTAAGTTTCAGTAATTTTAAGAGTGCTACTGTATTGTTCAATGTAAATTGACAAAAACTTTTTTTAACAATTATTCAAGTAATTTCTTATGGTATACTATAATATATTTTTTGATAGCGTGTTTCGAAGAACCTTGGTAATTTTAATTATTAGTAATTTTGGAATTATTTTTAGAAATATTTTCTACAATTTTTATACAGTAATTAATATTTTTTGCAGAAATTTCATTATTCGTAAGTATTTTAGTACCTACGTTAACAACGGAGAAGTGTTTAAGAATCTAACAGAAAGGTCAATTATAAATAGTAGTTATTAAAAATTATTAATTACACAAAATTTCCTGATACCAAAACCCTATAATGAAGTTATGAAACAATTGATAAAACTATAAAACTATATAAAACTTGATATTATTAGGACAGCACAATAGATCTATTTTTTTGCAAATTCCATTATTTTATGATGAACAAAATTTGAAAACTAATCTTTTAGAATAACCAGTCTTTGCTATATCGCAAATGATACGATAACCCACAGAGAATAAGTTCGTTAATAAGACCACAGTGTACCTGAAGATAGTTGATATACCTGAAACGCATCATAAACAGGGTCTTATTACCATTTGAATTATTCTCAAACGTTAACCAGATATTTATTTTTTATTATCACTTATCACAAGACGTTGCATTTTTCAAGAAAATGCATGTCGTATCTCAATAAAATATTTGCGAAATTAAAAACCATTTTCATTTTTTTCTACAGTTCAGATAAAATATTTAAAAGATTACTTCTCTCATGGAAAGAAAACTTTTTAGAGGAAGATTAATAACCTAGGTAATAAAATCTTTTGTTTGGTTTAGAGAACATGTAAATTTTCGCAAGACTTTGATTTACTAATGTCATTCATACAGATTTTCTGCAGTATCTCCCTAGCTATATTTAAACTTAAGCTAGTCTTTGATCCGTGTAGTTTATGATTATCCTTTTTGTTCGTAGATCTTTTCTTATCTCTGGATTCTCTCAAACGAATTTGTTTCAGTATTCCCACTAATAATTCATCTACGTTGTGCTGAATGCCGCTAGATGTCTCTATAAATTTACAATCCCTCGAAATGGCCAGAGATTTTCCATCTGCAATCAAAAAGACAATTATATTAGATTTTGGTTTTACAGAAAATTGATCTTAGTTCGCTTCCATACTCATGAATTTGCAGGCTTTGGCAGATGAATTGTGTTTGTGTCGCTACGGACTTCTTCCTAGGTGGAAGAATTTTTGCCCTGAAGTGTTTGAGCGACGTTTCGATAAAGTCATCTACAGAGAGCGTCACTATGAGTTAGTTCATGAAATTTTATCGAAATGTTTCAAGAGCCTTTTTCATGCATAGAAGAATTTTTAATATATGGAAGGAAACTCGAAACGACGCGAATATACACACACGCACACGCACAGGCACGCACACACTTATATATATATATATATATATATATATATATATATATATATATATATATATATATGTATATGTATATATGTTGAACGATTACAAAATAAGCTTAATAAGTAGGTTTACGCTTGTTTTGCAATTGTATATTTTGTAGTTATACTTATTTTGTAATCGTTCAATATATATATATATATATATATATATATATATATATATATATATGTTGAACAATTACAAAATAAGCGTAATAAGTAGGTAATTTGTTGATAAAAATATTGTTATACATATTTGCATTTCATCTTCTATGACTTTTTACTCAATTACAAGTAAAATATAAAGTTTAGAATTATAAAGCAATCAATTCACGAATTTTAGAAGAATAAGAAAGAATAAATGTTGATGTACATATTTACACAAAAAAAAATATTCCGCGGAAAAAAAGGAGGAGTTTAACGCCAAAAGTTAAGATGATATAAAATTAATTCGAAATGTATTAAACGAAATTAATCAGACATACATTAGAAACGTTCTTCATTTCTGTACGACGCTTTTTATTTATAAAATGAAATACAGATGTCGTAATAAATTTAAGATCGTTTTCAGTTTTGTTAATATTTAAGGGTTCATTTCGTTCGTAGACAAGCAGTTAATTAGCCCTCAGCTAACTCTTATAGTTTTACTTCTTTTAATTCTTTAAACGGGTGTTTCTAAGTAAACGACAGCTCAGTGTTTAAAATAATTAGTATTCAGTCGAAAGCTGAACTTTATTATGGTGTGAAATTTATTGCAATTATTTTGTTTATATACTCTATTGTTGTTATTATTTGGAAAGTGTCCAATTAGGGGCAGAAGTATTATTGTATAATTTCGTGTGTAAACCAACTACACATACAGAAGGGGAAAAGAAATTATTATTTTTAGTTAACTCAATTATAATAACGTACTTTAAATACTTATTGAAATTGATTACCAAACTCTATACTTTGCCAATTAACACGTTGATCACTCAATAAAATTGCATTGAACTAGCTTTCTTTTCTTTTTTTTCCTGCACAAGGGACCCTTGTCATTAGGGATATTAATAGCGAAAACGAACGTATTTTGTTGATCCGTGGCATCAATGTTGGAGGAAGGGCTTTTAGGGTTACAATATTGTGGCGTTCTATTACATCGTATTAACAGAGAATCCCTCCCACTCTCCGCATTTATTTAGAGCTAGTTAGCAAGCTGAAAGTTAAGCAAGTGGATCGCTGGTGGGTTAGAATACGGGCGTTTATCATCTTTTTTGGCATATTTCGTATATGGTTTACGTAACATGTTCACCAAGAGATGGTGTCTGCAACAGTCATTATTTACATTTGTGGACGGAAGTAAATCACAGAGCTATTTGAGAGTTCGGATATCAAAGAAAGTTTTCTGTGAAAGTTTCGCTAGGCATCTTAAACATCCAAAGGATCAATATTTCTTCTGAATAGATTAAATGCAAATGAATATGTAAATGTGTCAGAGGAAGTACTGGATAGTGTTTCATTAAATGCCAGTGCCAACATATGTACCATATATTACATGCACGATAATGCATTAGCTAATAATGCAAGAATTACAAAAGAATGGTTGAGTGAATGTTTTCCAGGCAGGTGGACTAGGCGAAATACTATAGCCTGCAAGATCATCAGACATGAATCCCCTTGATTTCTTAATTTGAGTTTTTTGAAGTAGAAAGTTTATGAGTCACCTTCAGCGAATAAACAAGAAAGAATAAATAGAGTGAATTAACGCCACAATATAGTTAATTACTCAAGATATGGCATAACGAGCCCTAAATTTAATTCAACAAAGGATACATCTTGGTCTTCAAACCGCTGGCTACCAGTAATAATTATCATTATTATTGTTATTTTCAATGACCTAAATAGAACTTGTATTTTGTCATATCATTCTTACAGATTTATTAATGGTTTTATACCATGTTGGCATGTTCTTGCGCCGATGTTGTACGGAGTTGAAGAACAGTTCTGATGAGAAGATTTGGTGGTAATGTTAGTATGTATATTAAAGACGCATTTATAAATTTAGATTCCTTACAGGTGTCAGCCTTGCTGAGCTGCTTTCTTTTATATTTATGCTTGCGTATATCTATCATTTTATTACAGAACGACGCACACTTCAATAACGTTTACAACAAACTATTTAAATGTTTTATTAAAATTCACAATCGGTCGTAGCTACTTTATGCGTATTAACTCTGATGTTTTATTAAAATTCACAATCGGTCGTAGCTACTTTATGCGTATTAACTCTGATTGTGATCATTTTAATTATCCAAGGCGAGGAATAATTGAATGTCTTGTGCAAAAATTCGCATTAATATATTCACTTCATGATGATTCTGTACTAATGGGACAAAGAAAAGCAAGCAAACGATCGTTTTTTGCGTCACAGATTCAGGTATTGTGCTTCAGAGAAACTTAAAAAATAATCCCAACATATATGTATATGTTGAGGAATTACAATTATATATATATATATATATATATATATATATATATATGTCTCTGTGTGTGCGTGTGTAGAATGTTTGCAAAATAAGCGTAACAACCAGATAACTTGTTGATATTAATGTTAATTCATCTTCTGTGACCTTTTAACGAATTTAAAGAATTCCTTTGCTGCGTCTCAATTATAAGTAAAATATATAGCTTGTTATAATTATAAAATCAGTCAATTCACGAATTTTAGAACAAAGAGAATGAATGTTGATGTATACGACCCTCATCAAATCAGAATCCACCCACATGCACTAGATATACATATGTAACTAAAAATATATTTACACAAGAAAAAAATATTCCGCGGGGAAAAGGACGAGTTTAACGCTAAAAGTTAATATGTAAATATATAAATATAAAATTAGTTTGAAACGTATTGAATGAAATTAATCAGCTATAGATTAAAAACGCTCTTCATTTTTGAGCGACGCTATTCATTTATAAAATAAAATACAGATGTAATAAATTTAAGATCATTTTTAGTTTTGTGAAAAGAACAATTATTGTTGGAATAACATTCAAAGTGCGCCACATAAGTGCTAACAGTAATGAATCGGTTGAACTTAATTCTTCGTGACTTTCTCAGGTAAATTGAGTAGAATGTCAGCAATCGTTGATTTGCAAGTTACATAATGTAGCTCTTTTATTGGCACAAACTAACGACCCTGCAGACAAAAGTCTGGGGTGTAAAATTGCATGATCATGGAGGATAACTTATTTTTCTGTATCTGGAAATAATCATTTCGTCAAAATTCTCCTTCAGTTAATGAATTATTTGGTTGGCAGTGCGCCAAATGACATTGTCTTGAAAGTGTAGAGCATTCAATTCGGGTTAAAAGAATTCAGTAAATATTGGGGGATAACGAATTTTATTCATCGCTGAAAAAAGTGAGATTCGACGATTCCAATATGAAATTTACACTAAACATTCTGTTTAGGTAAATGCAATGCTTCTTCATAAATTAATTCTGCATGATTATTAGACCAGATACGATAGTTTAGCTTATTCGCAAAACGATTTAGCCAGAAGTGAGTTTTAACGTTGAAGGTAATATTCTAGGAAGTTCGGGATAATTTTTAAGCTTCTCTTAAGCCCAATAACTGAATCTTTGACGCAACGAATGATAGATTGGTTTAAATTCTTCAGCTAAAGCAAACTTATAAGCACGTATGCCAATATTTTTCGCAAAATACGCCTAAAATTGGTGTTAAAAATGTCCAGTGCGTGAGACGAGGAATTAAAGATTTAGATCGTCATGATCATTCCTGCATATAGCTGGAAAATTCTCTTTGTTGCTTGCTTTTCTTTGTCCTATTAATACCGGAACATTATGAAGTGAATATATTATTTCGAATTTTTGCACAAGATATTCAACTGTTCCTCGACTTGGATAATTAAAATGATCACGTTCAGAGTTAATGCGCATAAAGTAGGTACGACTGATTGTGAATTTTAATAAAACATCTAAATAGTTTGTTGTAAACGTTATTGAAGTGTGTGTCGTTCTCTAATAAAATGGTAGACATACACAAGCATAAATATAAAAAAAAAGCAACTCAGCAAGGCTGACACCTGTAAAGAATCTCATTTTATAAATACGTCTTTCATAATGGGAAGACCCTTACACAAGCCAAATACGAGATAGATCAAAAAATATAAACGCACGTATTCTAACCTACTAGCGATTCTCTTGCTTAACTTTCATGGTGCTAACTAGCTATAAATAAATGCACAGAGAGGGAGAGATTCCCTATTAATACGATGTAATAGGACGCCACAATATTGTAACTCTGAAAGCCCCTCCTGCCAACATTCAAGCAACGAATCAACAAAATACGTTCGATTTACCTATTAATTAATATGTCTAACAACAAAGATCCCTTGTGCAGAAAGAAAGGAAAGAAAAGAAAGCTAAACTCGATACAAATTTATCGAGCGATCAACGTGTTAGTTGACAGGGTATAGTTTGGTAATCAATTTAAAGTACATTATAATTAAGTTAACTGAATGTTCCCCTTCTATACGTATAGTTGGTTCACACATAAAATTATACAATAATACTAGTTCTCTAATTGGACACTTTCCAAACAACAACAATAAAGCACGCAAACAAAATGATTGCAACAAATTTCACATCATAATAAAGTTCAGCTTTTGACTGAATATTAATTACTTTAAACCTTTAACTGTGATTTACTTAGAAACACTCGTTCAAATGGATTAAAAGAAACAAAACTATAAGAGCTAGGTGAGGGCTAACTAACTGCATGTCGACGAGCAAAATTGTTAATTGTTAATTGCAAGGCCTTCGGTTGACTTAGCCAAAGCTAAGAAGTTAGTGAAGGTACTTTACAAAATTACTAATAAAGTACAAATATTAATTTTACTATTTAACTGAATTAATGAATAGGTAAATTCCTTCTATTAAGTTGCCTGGCTTTAATAAACTTTTATTGAGCTCATATAACTCTATTTCGGGCCTGTATGATGGTCTCGAACTAACTGATATGGTAACAAATAAATGCAACCGCTTTTAGCTTGGTCTTTAGAATTGGTTAATCACAACTAACTAATATATAAATACAAAGAAAAATTGTACGAACGTTTTTATCCCAGGTATTAGTTCTTAATAAACCTTGATAAAACTGGTTAAATATCTATGTTACCTCTTGGGCGTGTTGATTAAGCTCTGTCTTCTCAATTTTATGAGTGTAGGATTTCACATACACCATCACTCCGTCCGTAGGTTTAATTTACATCAAAATTGGGTAAACTTAAAAGAAACCTGAAGTTAAAGTATAAAAAGAAACAAAAGGAATTAGGCCACTATGAATTACAAAGTTTTAGCATACAAAACTCCAGTTAACGTTGAGGGTAGGAATATCGACATTTAATAGCGTCTCTTCAATAGAATAAGCCACCAATATAAATTCAAATTCGAATTTTCATTTTTTATCAACCGGGTCGACTAACCTTACTATAAGGTCGATAAAACTGTGTAACCTACTTATTCATATCCAACTATGATCGATAGGAAAGTAATTAACTCTTTTCATACAATAAGGCTGACTACTTAACCCAAAATCGAATCAGTAAAATGGCATAAGAGCAGAAACTTGTATTCTCTTTGAAATCAGTGTGAAATCGAATCAGTAAAATGGCGTAAGAGCAGAAACTTGTATTCTCTTTGAAATCTGATGTAGAAGAGAGAGATACGAGCGCACTATTTTTTTTAATGTCATGTATAAACAAAAAATCATTTTTTTGTTGAGATTATGGCCAGATAATTATAAAATCACCGGCAAATATTTTCAATCAATAGAATCACAAGATTTGGTTAATTAAATGCTGGTAATTAGCATAGGTTTCAACGGAATCTAGAAATCGTAATACTTTGCTCTGACAGATACGAGAGGGCGCTAATAGTACTAAGGACAATAAAAATATACCTATTCCAATATCGTATACAAGTGGAATTTTAAATATGTAACAATGAATTCACCATTTTATAAAATAAATGATAAAATGTTTGGATCTTTTTGAATTTTGTTTAAAATTGTGTTGCAAAATATTATTCTTTGGAAATTATCGTTTTCGAATAATGGTTGTGCCTTTGTAATATGAACCAATCTTAAAAGGTTTTCCGTAAGCACTGAAAGATCTGTTGCCTTACTTAGGATGTTCATTTTCTGGATTATTTGTCTAGTGGTGCAAGTAAGATCCTGATGAACATGCCGATATGGATAGTGTATTGTATATTCGTCTTTTACCAAATGCGCATTTCTGTTGCAAAACCCAAATTCAATATACATATCAGTGTAACCGTTGAAAATATATATTGCAAATTGCTCTGCATATCACAGGAATGAGGGCCTAGATTGCCACATGTACTTTAATGTAAGAAAAGCAGTGAAAGAAATGTTTAATAAGGCAAAGTATTGGCATAAAACAATTAATTACACCAATGTAGTGTAGCATTATTTTATTTAACACTAAAAAACATGGTTTTCCACGAAAAATCAATGTTGATGGTTTCGTGTGTCTCAACCACTGACAACACATTTTTGATTAGGATTGACGACTCTGAATTAATCATGGAATCGTCCTATCTGACAATCTGAATTTCTGACGAGAGCTTGCGCAATTAGAAATAATGCTATTTTTTTATGAAATTCGTGAATATAACATACGCTAACTTGTTTTTAGGTTATGTGAAATATAAGCGTCGCTACACTACTTGCATCTTGTGCAGAATTTTTTTGTTCTATTTCAGTGCAAATAGTATTCATATTATAAAAAACACGTTTTTTTCAACTATCTCCTTAACTGAAAATAGCTTTAATTTATTAGCTGAATTAAAGATACATTCGGAATCGTATTTCTCATTTTTTTTTTCTTATTTTCGAATCAAGTTCTTTACGGATTGTGATATATTCTTCTTGAAGTTGAATATTTACTATATTATTTGTATTTATTAATATTCATTGAATAATTACCAAAAACACTAACACTAACACCAACACCAACAGTGACGTATTAGAATAGAGTATATAAGTAAATTTTATATCCATGTCATTAGATACCCAATCAATTTGTTATTGCATTTTACTAGACTAGATATTTGGTATTTAACTCAACTTGTCTTTATTACATCTTTAAAAAAATCTGTTATGTCATACACTAGAATGTAATACAAAGGGTAATAGGAAAGTTTTGCATTATGACGCAACCACGAATCGTAGGAAGCTGCTTGTTGCTGCATGATGTTATATGTTCATACGTGCATAGTAGCCGCCGCGCCATGTCGATGGGCTCAGTTATTCATTAGCCGTGAGAGTGTAAAGTGCTTGCGATAGCATCGTGGTCACGAAATGAGATAAGGGCAGTTTTGCGTTATAATTTCGTTCGTCGTTTAAACATAGACCAGTGCTTCGAAGAAATGACTCTTGCACTAGGTGATGTTTGTCCACATCGCACAACGATATTCAGGTGGTATAGAGAATTCCAAAGAAGAAATTTAACTGTGGAGGATGCTGAGAAGCCGTGAAGGCCACGAACGTCAGTTACGGAGGAAAACGTTACTACTGTGAGCAAAATGTTTGGCGAGGACAGACGAGTGACCTACCAACAGATAGAGGGCACTTCAAACCTAAATGCACCAGCAATTTGTTCGATTCCGCTTGATTATTTGCACGCGAAGAAACTTTGTTCTCACTGGGTGCCGTATCGAGTGACCGAAGAGCAGATGACATGACGTGTGACTTGGTGCCGGGAGATGCTAAAAAAGTTTAACAAGGAACAATCTCGGTATGTGAACAATATCGTGACAGGTGACGAGATTTGGCTGTACTATTACGATGTGTCGACCAAAGCTCAAAACAAAGTTTGGGTTTTGATGATGAGGACACACCCGTAGTTGTTAAAAAATCCCGATCTGTAAAGAAGAAAATGATGGAATGGAATTGTGGAACGTGTCGTGTTGGACACACAGAAGACAGTCACACCTAAGTGGTATACTGAACAGTGCCTGCCTAAAGTTAGTGGGTCTATGAAGAACCTGCGGCCAAAGTCAAGAATGGTCACCTGGTTCTTCGACCACGATAATGCTCCAGCTCACCGTGCCAAAGCCCGCACCGATTATTTGACCACGACAGGATTAAAACTTCTCGAGCACCCTCCCTACAGTCCAGATCTTGCTCCCTGCGACTTTGCAATATTCCCGGATTGGAAACTGAAACTAAAAGGCAGGCGATTTTCCAGTGATGAGGATCTTCTGCGGGCTTGAGACAACGAGTGTGCTTTACTCCCTAGTGAAACTTGGCAGAACTGGTTTAAAGATAGGTTTCGGAGGATGAAGAGGTGTATAGAGTGTAGAGGAAATTACTTTGAAAAAATTAAATAAACAAAGCTGTATTGCAAAACTTTCCTAGTGCCCTTCGTAAAGTCGTCGTAAACACGTGAGTTTTCGTTGACATTTTGGGAAATATTGGTGAATTTTAATGTAATTCCCTAGAGTTGAATAACATAATAATTAATACGATTTTGAATATGAAATATATATTTTTTTTCTATAATTGTGGTCTAGTATTTGGGATTGTCTAGATTGTGACACCAATGCTGACATTAAAAAGGTGTCAATCTGAATAAATTATTGGATAAATAATTGTGACTAAATTTTTCGTTATTAAATTTTATTGAAAGATAAATAATAATTTCTTGCTTCCCAAATGCGCTATATTATTGAAAATAATTTGTCTGTATTGTTATTAAAAGACGTATTTGTCATATCTATTTTCAAGTCTATTAAATTAATTGATTTTATGAAAATGAAAAAAAATATTTAACCTACCGTCTAGCTATAATTGTGCGTACTGCAATATATAGATGACAATATTCAGTAGATTAATTTCTTCTAGTTTACTGTCCTTATCGTTATCAGGAAGGCAAACTATACAAAAGTAGAAGTCAAATATTACGAAGAAATTAACTACAGACTGAATTGTTGCAATTGGCGAGTCAATATACTGTATGGTATACCTAGGTAATGAAGTAGGTCATTTCCGCCGTACTTTCGAGGGCAGATGACTTTTTTGCGTTCAATTCGACTCAAGCTGCAAAAAATGGGCAATTGAGGTAAATCTAGGTTAGTGGTAAATGTTCAGTGTATAACACTGGTCTATCCAATTAGCCCAAATCATTACAGACATGTGTTGTTATAAGCTTAGAAGCTTACGCCCTATTTCGAGGGACTATCACTATTACCACAAATTGATGACCAAATCATTTTTATATTTTGATTTCGTTAATTTTTTAGGTTAAATATAAAATCGAATATTTTTTTATTAGGTATTGAGTACAGTAAATCAAATCATATTTTACATTTCTGAAAATTTTTCTTTTTTTAAGGGTTTGAATTTGTTTTTTCTTTGTACTGAATGTAAATCCGTTTGTAATAAATATTTTAATTCAAAGTACCCTTTCCATAATCTTTTTTCTAGTAATGACCTCGCTTACAGTTTTCATAACTTTGGTAATTTACATATTTCTTATCATTTTGAAGCTGGTTATTATTGAAAATTGTAAATGTATGTTTAAATTGAACTTCAGACTTAGGGCTTTTTCTTGCAGTCATGTTTCAGAACGTACAAAATTCTGAGATTTAAAACGATGCATTTATGTACATACTGCTGTATATTTTCCAAATATAAGGTATGGAAAGAGGATTGCCATGAGTTATATAACAATGTATATAATATATAATGTGTAATTGAAATTGAAAAACACATGTCTACATCTACTTAACTAATGTTATAAAATGAAAATTCTTAAAATAATGTTATCACTGTACATAAAAGATAATAATAATTAATAATAATTTATTAAATGCCCAATAGAAAAAAATCCAGAAGTGGACAAAAGATAAGATTGTAACAGAATTGCAATAGTTAATAATATTAACTATAGACTATGGACTTATTTATATATTATATAAATAAGTCCATAAAACATTTCATCACTTAAAAGAAGTATATGTCACTATAAAGGCAAAATCCTTCCAAGAAGGTTGAAATTCTGTGCAGAATGTACCATGGGCGGCCTTAACAATATGTTGGTCCTGGCTGTAGGGATAGGGATCAACTGATTCGGTCTTGATTCCAGGCATGGTACAAGAAAATCAACATTTTATAGTAAATATGGTGAATCAACTCTACCAGTAACGATACTTAAATAGAGCTCTAATGATCTTTCTCCTTTCAAAGAGTGAGACGATTTAATGTAGTTCAAGCAGCTCATTGTAATCAGCTTCATGGACAGGATATCGTCTCCCCCATTTAAAGGAAACACATTTAGAAACTGTATGCTGGATTCGCTCTAAAAGGTTAGTCTGAATACTATAGAAGGGATACCAGCTATGGATGTATATTCGAGCTTAAAAATGATGTGGGCAAAGAAAAGAGTTTTAATGGTACCAATATTAACAAACTATTTGAATATATGAATAATAAATCCAAGAAACCTGGAAGTCGCAGCAGTCATGTCAAGAACATAATCAGAGAAAGTAAATTTTTCGTCAAATGTTACACCCAAGTCTTTAGTCGAGGACCTGTGAGAAATCCCAACATTGTTAATAACGTAACTATACTCCATTCTAGAAATCTATCTAGAGTAGCTTATTGCACAAGCTCAGTGATAAATTTTGCAAACATTCGTTTGCAATAAGTTTACATAGACAACACGTCAACTTTGTAATAAATTTTAATATCATCGACGTAGGCTAGTACAGAACAATCGATAGACTTTAATTAAGTCATATATGAAAATGTTAAATAATATTGATCCAAGGCTTGACCTGTGCCATATAACGTTCAATTGGTCACTAGCATCAAGGGATGAGCTATTTTCTGCGATATCAATGCCAAATTGATAGTAGTAGACCTTTGTGACATAAATCCATGCTGTAAAATAGAAAGATGTGGCCTAGTGCCACATGAGATACACCTGTAAATTAGTATTTTTAGTATTAAGTATTTAGTATTATTAGTGGAAATAACGGCAACAGGTCTACAATTGTGAATATCGAGATTATCGCCTTTTTTAAGAATTGGTGATATTCATCTTCCAGATGTTAGGGAACATGGATGTGCGGATAGCTAAGTTAAAAGCAGCTAAGTCGTAGACAAAGTCCTTCATCAGGAAATAAGGAATCCCATCAACACCAGTAGTACATAACCTATTCTGCAACCTCCCAATGCTATGGATTTCTTTAGCTGGAGAAACAGAGACTGGCGGGGAAAAATCAGCACATTTTGGTAGGAAAATGTTAGAAAAGGCTGTGGCAAATGCGTTAACAATATATGCTAAATCGCGGTACTCTTTAACAGAGTCGTGGCGTTTACCAGAAATTCTGGTAGCACCTTGCCCGGTACGAAAAAGCTGTCAAAAGGACTGTGGTTCAACGATAAGGTTAGATTCAATCCTGCGAATGTATGAATTGAAAGCTAACTTGATGTTAGCCTTAACCTTACTAGATGCAGAGGAACAAGTTTTGGCTTTTGTAAATGATCATTCAAGAATAAGTACCCGAGCAGCTGCGAGAGAAGTAGGCATTCCATATACAACAGTCGATAACATAGTTTTAAGAAATTTGTTACAACCCTATCACGTGCAACATATCCAAAAACTAACGGAAGCCAATCGTCCACCACGAATTAACTTTCGTAGATGCTGCACTGCCTCACGGGTGTTATTTATCAGCGAGTATACATTTACGAGTGTAGGATTTTTTTATTTTCTCAACCTTCATTACTAGATCGATACTATCCCCCACATCATAAGTCAAGCCGTTCTCAACACCGTTTTTCAATAAATGTGTGGGGCGGAATTGTCGGTTATTAATTGCTAGGGCCGAGCGTACTTCCTACACAACTAACAGACTGAGCTACTTGGATTTCTTGGAGAATTCGCTAGAAGGTTACTAGACGATGTTACTCTAGAAACACAAGCGCGTATGTGGTTTATGCATGGTGGTACACCTGCCAAATATTCTCGTGAGGTGTGCAACTTTTAAATCATTCACATCCTAGATGGATAGGACGAAGTAGAAGGTTTAGTTTATAACGGCACTGAAATTATCAACGTAGACGACTTTTGACAATGCATATTTGGAGCCTATAAATATAAATTAAATCATATACTTAAATAGAAGCTTGTATTTACGCAAATGGCGTCCACACAGGACATCCACTTTAAGCGTTCCACCTGTCTTATACAAATCTGCCCTTTTTAGGGCAAAAGATTTGTCATTAAAAAAGGGGCAAAGGAGCATAAAAAAATCAGGAATATTAAATTAGAAATTAGAAATGTAATTTATTATTTCTCAGGGTGAATTTAATTTTATTTAATTTTATAAATACTAAATACACTGCAACCAATATAATTTCAATTTTACAATAAAAATTTGTTTAATAATTATGTCATTTGTAGTGCAAAATAATATTTATGATATTAAATGACAAATTCCATATCAACACAAAACCGTTATATCGTTTATAATTTTAAAAGAATTTGCAACCATGATATTGTAATTTATTTCGTGAGATTACAAAGGTTAGTGACTTGCTAGTTATGAAAAATAACAGAACGGCTGACACACAAAAAAATCGCGATATTTTTATTCATAAGAAAAAGGTTTATAAAACTTTTCACGCAAAGACTCAGGTAGATACACAGACATATTTGTAAATAATTTACAAACTTACATTACATTACTGAAATGTTAAAGAGAATTTTTGCGAATGTGAACAAATAAATGACTGTCCTTGAATAACGGCTATTT
Source organism: Dermolepida albohirtum (assembly GCA_031893035.1). Lineage (NCBI taxonomy): Eukaryota > Metazoa > Arthropoda > Insecta > Coleoptera > Scarabaeidae > Dermolepida > Dermolepida albohirtum. Next base: position 110,172 of record JAVIWB010000177.1, on the reverse strand, counting down.
ATTTATTTAGATTAAATCTGAACGCATTTGAAAAGTTCGTGTTCTTAAATTTCCGTAGAAATGATTTATAGACTTTTGAATGTTATATTATAAAGGTTTTCCAATAAGGACTTGACAACTTTTTTTTCAAAATAAAATGCAGACCATTTGAGATATTTCAAAAACTTTATCATCGGGTTGAAGTACAATCAAAACATTTATAAATATCTGATTTACTATAGCTAGATTATCTTATAAAAAGAACTTTCTCCGATAAATAGGTAAATATGTTCTTGCGAAGAGCAATTCATAGTATACATATGAGTGAATTATTACTCCAGTATTTCTTAGAATGGCAGTTCCTATTCGACGAAGAATCAGTTGTCTCAAGCGCAGAAGCAATTGTCGAATAGAATTAAGTAGGTGCTACACAATTGTCGTATAAGCAAGAACGCTGCAGGTGGCGCTGTCGCGGAGGTCGTAGTTCACAAGTTAAATAGTTAGAGATAGATGTCCATACCAAGAATTCCCTTAAAGATATACAACGCAGCAAAAGAACACCCAGTATATGAACTAACCCTTCATTTAAGTAATAAGTCGGTTAACAAGTTAATAAAGAATTGATTCAAAGTGAAAATGTAAAAAAAGGTGAACATTAAATGAATAAATAAGCAATATTTCAATGTTACACTTAAATAACTTAAGTATTTCAAAGAATAGTTCGTTCCTCCTATAAATGTTTATATATATATATATATATATATATATATATATATATATATATATTGATTAATGTTAATTAATGGATAATAATGTCTTTTGTAATATGCAAGTCCTTAATAAAGTTAGAGTTGACAAATAAGTAAGGTCAATATCTTACTGATAAATACTGAACTGTGTGTTTATAAGGCCCTTAATTAACAAAGTTGGAGGTACCTTTTTATAATAAAGGCAGTCTAACGAGTCAATAATTTGTTACAGCTATTCATTTTACAGATTGTGTGAATAAATAATTATATATACCTTCCGTTAACTTTATTGGTCTTAAATTTTTACTAGAGCTTAAATTGCACTTAGTGTAACAGTCTTAAATGATCTCGTAATTAATTGGTACGGTAGCGTACAAACTCAACCATTGATACCAGTCTTGATAATCAAATAATATTAACAACAAACTAATATAAAAATAATAATTCAGGAACAAACATCTTTTATCCCTGGTTTTACTACTCCAATAACCTCTATGAATCTGCTCAAATTACTTAATTACCTGGAGCGTGCAGATCAAGCTCTGTCTTCTTAAGCAAATGGACGTGGGATCTTCATATACACAATTACTCCTTCCATTCGACAATTAATAAATTACCAAAAAGGGTTGTAGGTAGGGAAAAACCCTAAAGTTAATGTAGAAAAAAACACAAAGAAAGGAATTAGGTCAAAGTTTATCGAGGGGTTAATTAACAGTATCCCTATATTAATCCAACCTGAATTTTATAATCGCAACCCGGGTTTTTATCAATTTGTTTAAACATTCACATAAAGTCGATAAACCAAGCAATTGGCTAACACTAATCCAACTAGGTTGTAAGAAATTCCAATAAAATAAGCACAATTACTAATTCAAAGTCGAACTTCAAAATAACGTAAGGAAAAATATTTATTTTTATTATCATTCACAAGGAAATCGATGAAAAGAGAGATCATACACCACCATTGGACTTTTAATCCACTGAAGTTATGACGTATCTACACAAAAAGAAATGCTTATTATTACTGCCAAATAATTACAAAGCACCGGGAAAAACTTCTAATCGAAATAAGGACAATAATCACACGATTCGATTAATTAAATTTTATCAATTAAAGCAAAATTAGAATACCAACGGGGTCTATAATCGATGGTAATGATTGTTTGACTGGCAGATATGAGAGGGCGTTAAGAGTAAAAAAGAACAATAAAAATGTATTCAACGAATACATTAAGCAGGGATTAAATTATATTTCTAACACATCATAAAAATTTAAGAACTGTATGCTGTTATTTCCTGGTCTATACATTACATTATTCCTGCATATTGTATATTTTACACCAATTTCTTGAAGTTTCCTGTTAATTTCCACCATTTCTTCTAATTTACCATCTACTTTCATATCCATCTCTGTCCTATAATTATTGAGTTGTTGTATATTTTGTGTAATTTCTTTTTCTTGACTACTTACATTTTTATCTCTACCACTTCTATTCGTTGTTCTTGAATACTTATATTCTTTGTAATATCCACTTGAGTTTCTTCAACATGTTGTTTCACTTCCATCACAATGTGTTTCCTATACTCCTCTTGCCGTTCATCAAATTGGCAAATAATTCTTTCACCAATTTATTTTGTTCCTCTTTTTCTTTTATTAAACTGGTAAATACAATTTATAACTTCTTATCTTGTTGTTTTAACCCTGTGAATAAATTTTCCAGTTTCTTATCCTGTTCCTCTTCTTCTTTCTGTCTTAATATTTATTATTCTTCTTTAATTTTTTATCATAAACTCCATCAACATTTGTAATTCTTAGATTGTGTTAGTTGTTTTTTCTAATTGCTCTGGTTTATCAATTATCTGTACCTTTTCCATTTCTTTACTTTCTTTTCTCTCTTGTGGCCATGTGAAGCTTCTAGATCCTTGCACTTTATCACCTTCCATTCTATTTATTTTTATTAAATTGTTATTAATTATTGTTCTAGAACACAAGAAAATAAATATAGTAATACACAGTAAATAATCAAATATATGTATTGCTTCGTATTGGTCGTATAACAGCAAAGATGCTGCAGGTCGCGAACGACCGCTCGGGGGAGCTTTGGTTTCTCTGGACAGCAACAGAACGAACGCCAGCTAGCTGTCGCGGAGGTCGTGGTTCGCAAGCTCGGAAATAGTTTCTTTGTTTTTGTGCTAAAAGGGCGCCAAGAACAAAATTATGGCAGATGGAAATAGTCGTTAAGTCTACAACAGGCCGCAGCTCTATTAGCCTGCTGAGTTGCCTCAGTATTCCCACAGTTTAGGTAGATACAAAATCTACACAAAAAAGAAACACCCGGTATATCCCAGTTCAGCCTTTATTCAAAAATAAGGTTTAAGTAAAATCCAGTTAAGAGGAGAATCAAAATATATATATATATATATATATATATATATATATATATATATATATATATATATATATATATATATATGTATATATATATATTGGGTTTACATAATTGGCTTTCCCATTTAATTTAACTGTAAATAAGCGGTGATAGTTTGACTAAGATATGTATATATAATCAAAATTACAAAGCTAACTGACTGGCAGTTTAGTTTCGTTAATGGAATAAATTGAATTTAAATTATATCTAACTAGAATATACAAACAACCATTTCAGCTTCCCTAATTGAATAAATTAAATTTAATATTGTATCCAACTAGAATATATAGTTATTATGTTTCACATATAACAGTTTAGCTTCACTAATCGAATAATTTGAATTAAAAATTGCGACGCCAAATTTCATGTGTACGCTCTCCGGTCGTATTCGTACGAAGCGAGACAAAAGGAACAATAAAAATCTACTTATTGTATCCCACGTCGTGGTGCAATTTCGGGACGTTTAGGAATCTGTTGGAAGCGGCTCAACGAAAATCAGACGAAATAAAAAGGAACAATCAAGTAGTACCGGAAGTATGTACGAACAGATGGTAATTAGAAGTCGGTACTTGGAACCGGTACTAGAAGCCCTAAAACAACAGTTACCAATAAGGGACTGTACGTATATTTTTACTTAATTGTGCAGACACATACCTATAGGTGTTAACGGGCCTAGATATATAACGCACCGTATCGGTCTAGGCATGAGGAAGACGTAAAGGGGGTGTTTAATATTCGCACTATAAACACCTGCTAGTATGAAAAAATCCTAAAACGCCCACACAAGGTCAAAGTCGGTGTAAAATGCACGCAAAAATATATTCGTACGGAAGAACTAAATGAAGATTTTATTTAAAACGATTTTAATATTTAAAATGATTACGATATCCCAAATATATTTTGACATCACATTTATCGACGTTCTTTCCCTTCTTTAAAAAAACGGCAGGTTTTAATAAATATACGAAATACAAAAATATGTTCTAAGCCGGATAAACCGGATCTGTAAGTTATATCAATCTATCTAGAATTTATGTTTTAATTGGCTTTACTTTTTTCTAGCAGAATTTAAGTGTAGCAATTTTTCTTTTCCACCCACATGTATCGATATTTATTACTATTGTTATTGTTTTCAATGGTTATGTAACAATGTGCGTTACAGCACATCGTTGGGATTTCTTATTTATTAGGTTATGTTTATGGAATAGCTTATAATCTCGTTTGTATAATTACCTTTTCCGTAGGTTTATTATCATTACTGTGTTATTTTTCTTTTGTTGTTTTTATGTGTTTGTATTTATTCCTTGGATTAGTTTCGGAACACGTGTTCTAGTCTTGCGTACAAGTGCGCATGTCTCACTTTAGAATTTGAGGAGATATGCCAATTCATATATATATATATATATATATATATATATATATATATTAGCTTCTGAACATTAAGCAGGGTTTTTTTGTTTGATTTTTTTTAGCAGAATTATCTGTGGATAATAAACAACTTTATTTTTCCCAATACGTTTATGTGTTGAATTTTAGATAACGCCATTGGTTTCGAACATGTCTGGATAAAGGTTTTTAGAAAACAAATTAAGCTGTTTACAATAGGGTATGTTTTAACTCATTTACACATTGAACATATTTCATGATTTTTCTACTTTCTCCCTTTGTTGTTGTTATAGGGTATTTAGTATGAGTTCTAAAATTTGTATTAGTACAATTTCATGTCATTATCTGATTTGCCGTCAGTATCGTTATTTTAAAAAGTTTGGAATTATCGATGTTCTACCGCATGGATTAGCTTGAGTCGTCATTCAAATCAATCTCTCACTTTCTCTTAAAATTACTATCTATACCAAATAATTATTGAAAATTAAACCCCCTACTTTCAGTTATTTTAAATTCTGTTTTTCTCATTGTTGTTTCCACTGACCTTCTCAGCTTTTTGGAATATTCTCCACGTTTCAATTATATGTATAACTTTTTATTTCTCTTAATGCAGTCATACCCTTGCCTATAGCATATAGTAAATGGACAACAGATGTAAGCTTAAATTTTACGAGTAGATATTTTGTGAAGCTGTTTCATAATAAAGGTTCGATCAGTAGCTAATCTCTCTGTTTTTAAACCTTCTTGGTACTCGCCTATTTGCTCGTTATGGCACTCATCTAGCCGATTGTCAATGATCCCTCCTGAGACCTTATATGTTACATCTAAAAGCGATATTTCCTGACATTGTCGTAGTCTTCCCTTGCTCCTTGCTTATGCAAAAGTATGATTAATACTTTCAATCTACGAATATTCTTCGTCCTAGATTTTTGCTATTATTTTTCATATTCTTGTAGTTAATGTGTTTTAAAATTTCTGCTGGAATGTTATTTTCACTGAAACTCATTATTTTTAATATAGTTTATATAGTTTTCCACGTTTTCATTTCTTGGTATTCTTACAGTTTCCTATTTTCTTCTACAGAATCGTATTTCTCTTTAGATTCGTACTCAGTTTCACTCAGTTCTTTCTCAGTTTCAATTAGTAATTCTTTAAAAAACAGTCTAGTCTCTCAATTCTTTCCTTTTACAATTCTTTAAATTCTCGATCCCCATAGACGAGTTCTCTTTTTCCTTTTGCATATTCTTCTGCTTGGATTCTTTTTCATGATCTTTCATCAGTTCCTTCATTAGTTCTAGTTTTGCTTTATTTTTCCGTCCTAAAATCCGTTTGCAGTTCTTGTCAAATTATTCGTTTATTTGTCGTATTTTAGGTTTCTCAATTATTCTTTCTATTACCTCTCATTACTGTTTCAATCTGTCTACACTGTTTCTTTAACTGCCCTTTATAAGGTTTGGTTACTAGTTTTTATTTTAAATTTCTTATTCAAATAGTATTATTGCTGTTAACTCTTTAATTTTGCTAGAGCATATTCTTTTGTATCTTCCCAATAGCTAATAAATGATTTTTCGCTGCGTGCGCTCTTATTAAATTCAACTCTCTAAAACTCTTTCTGATTTTTATCCTGTGTATTCTATATGAATTTTTTTCAAACTCAATGATGACATTTTCTAATGTACTTTTAATTATAATTCTATATCAAATAACATGTAATATGATCTGCTGTTGAATATATGATCTTTCTATTATTATTTTCTCTTTCTGTTGTGTCTCTTGTAATGCGAATATACTTATATTTCTTCATTTCTCCAACTGTGTTCTAAGGCTCCTTCAATGAAATTGCTTCTAATATTCCATGTGTTTAATCTTATTTCCTGCTGTTTGCTTTTTCCCAACTTTATACACTCATACCTCGCTTTACGGCCTAGATACGTTCCGGAATAGTTGGCAGTAAAGCGAAAAGCCGTATAACGAATCAATGATTTTGATACAAACACATACAAATTTAATTGGATCTGTTCCATTTTTTTTATAAAATAATATAGTCTTTAGTTTATAAAGCGTTTTATTTCCCATAAAAAAAGTTATTTAGAAATGCATGTATAAAAACAATGTAATAATAAACAGTAATTGAAAAACAAACTTATTAATTAAAAAACGAAAGAAATCATATGCACACATTTATACTTACATATAGTTAAGAACATAATCTAAAATGTTTAGAAATTGTTTTAGTTTGATAACGAATATTAACACTAGTTATTATATACTGCCAGCCTCACTTTCCGCTGTTGTAGATTGACCCAATTTAAAATGTTGGTTCAAAGTTGTCTGCTTCGCCTGGCTTTCTGTTTCCTTTAGCAGTGTTTTGTAACAGGCCTGAGTTTACTCCTCGAGACACTTTAGCGCTGCGTTCTTCGTCGAAATTATTTTGATGAAGGATGTTCATTCCCTGCTCAAAGCAAGAGATAGCATTTGATAAGTTTGTTTGCGTTTAGCTATTGGCACAGAGTTGGTTCTGACTCTGGCTCTTCATCAACTGCTCGTTCTGCTTCTAACTGTATCAGTTCCTCGTTTGAAAGAGGCTCTCTGTTAGCATCTAGAAAGTCAATTACATCACCTTCTTCCAAATTCTCAAAACCAAGACGGCTAGCTAAGTGTAGTATGTTTTGTCGAATTTCAAGAAGAGAATGAATTTCTATTTCATTAGTTTTTATGCATTCTGGCTAGACTTTTTTCAAACTCCGTTCGTTGTGATTGATGTTCATTCCTTCCACGATTTGTTAATGTTGTCTACGGCATCTCTGATGTTAAATTTTTTCAAAACTATTTTATTGAAGAATCACCATCAGCTTCGTGAATAAGTTTACGAAAAGTTCTGCGTAAATAATAAGTCTTGAAAGTGACTATTGCACCCATTGGCTGGATCAGAGGCGTTGTATGTTTAGGAAGATCAATCTCCAGATCGTCAGATAATTCGAATAAATTAACCCGGTGCCCTGGAACATTATCCAAAATAAGCAATGCCTTGTTGCTTGAGTTATTGTCTTTCAAGTATTTTTTACTTCTGGGCAAAAGAAAGTTTTTCAAAAAGACTTTTAGTCAACCAATTTTCTTTGTTGGATCTCCAAATGACGGGCAATTGTTTCTTTTTCTCGTTCAGTCCTTTAGAACACCTTAGATTTTCGGAAAAATATACTAAAAGTGTTTTAGTTTAAAATACCCTGTACCATTAGAACCAAGGAGCAAAATTAATAGTTCTTTTCACAGCTTATATCCAAATGGAGGTTTTCACATTTTGAAATGTAAGTTCTTTCAGGCATTCGCTTTCAATAGAGTTCTGTCTCGTCTACATTGAAAACCTGCTCAGGTCGGTATCCACTTCTTTCAATAATTCTTTTCAAAATTTTGGCATGATCTTTACCTGCGTCATCATTGGCACTAGCTCTTTCACTTTTCATTTTTAAGTTGTGCAAATTATGTCGATATTTAAATTTTTAAACTAACCTCGACTTCCTTGGAATGTTACATCTTCACAGATTCATCAGTATCTTCCCTCTTTAAATTTTCAAGAATACTAACCTTTTCTTTGATAGCCATTTCGCTCATTGGTATCTTTCGTTGATTATTGTCTTCAATCCACGTATTTAATAATTTTTCAATTTTTTTCATTATGCTTCTTCGGCGAGTTAATTGTGAAAAACTTGAATGTGCTGTAGATAACGACTGGATTTTTATTTCTTCTTTTCTATCCTGAATACTTTGAACAGTGGACTTCGCCAGTGTCATTATATTATAAATGTTAACTATTTTTTCACCAGCTTCAATGGGATGTAAAACTTCTAGTTTTTTCATTAGCGTGACAGACTTTTCACTTCTCTTTTTATCAGTATCAATATCTAACTTCAACGACGAACGTTTTGGTGTCATGCTTTCCTAAAAAAGGAGCGATTATATTTGAAAGATTTAATGAATTAAATATATGTATTAGGAAAATACAGTCTGTCTGATTTATGCGTGTAAAATATGCTTTTTATTCACCAAAACCAACCAAATAAAACCTAACGAACACGTCAAATTACTGAAGCACTATGTCATAGCAGAGTAAATAAAGTGATGATGGAGGTAAAATATAGCAGAGACGCCTGAAGAGAGAAGTTGAAACTAAAAACAGGATCTCTGTTGCCTGTATAACGAAACATTCTAGGCCGTAAATCGAAAAAGTGTCCTAATTTAAAAGGATGTTTTAGCTAAACACCATATAATGAGCGGCCGTATAGTGAGGCATAGATATATTATTTATTTTTTTTTTCTGTTCCAGCTCATTTCATTGGTTTACTTTTTCTTTGTAAATATATTGCTATGCATCTAATTCATTTTCCATCTCTTTACACATTTCATTGTCTTAATTTATTTGTAAAAAAAAATTGCTTTACCGTCTAATTCATTTTTGTATTTCTTTTCGCGCAATACTGTCTTTTGCCGAGTAGTTACCATTTGATCTTGGTTTCTTTTGATTTGATTAGTTTCTTGTATTATTATCTAAAAAGTCGCATAACTACCGTTGTTCTGTACAGACGTCTTATCTGAGCTCTCTGTGTTATTACTGCGAACGTATTATTATTACTAGCCTGCTTGTTTCAAAGGAATTTTCGTTGAACTGTTAATTATTGACGAAACTAGTAGACATCATTGAGGAGTGTGTTGAACAGTTATTTTTCGTTCGTACGGCGTACAGCGCATAGCGAGTAGCAGCGTTTTATACCGAAAGAAGTCAAAGGACATAATGGGATGAGCTAGTCGCCCAATTGACCACCACCGCCGCTATCAGTCTAGGAGCAAGGACCGTCGACCCCAGTTGAAGCTCCCCTCCGCGCTTCCACCCCAAGCTCTTTGTGGCCAGCTGCGTTGCAGATTGTTGGGTCGCAGATTAACAATATCATAGGTGTCAATTACGATAATATCAAAGCAGCGATTGAGCCATGCGACCATGACAGCGCTGTCACAGATTATGACCGAATCTCCGACTCCTCCAGTTTCTCCTCCAGTACAATCAAAACCTGCGTTGAAGACAGATTCATCCCTACGAGGGGATTGAAGCACGTTAGTAGGAAAGTGAATACTCCTTCTCTCGATACTATTCCCACCACCAACTGCTACGACGTGCTAGCGTCTAGCACTTCCTATGCAGGTATGATTGCCAAACCCAAGGCCAATGTCAACCAAGAGGCAACCCAGGCAACGAGTCTCTTCCATTATCGTTCAGGACAAGAAGAAACAGCTTACCATTTCGTGTCTGTATAGGCGAGATACACGAAGGCGCGAAATACCGCTCGCAGTATACGTGTTGAGTTCGTTACCCCCACAGATTATACCATTGTCAGAGGTTTGGACATGGTCAACGTCAGTGCCACCTAGTCTTCATGTGCGTGAAGTATAGGCAAGCGCACCAGGCCAAGGAATGCGTGCTTCCAAGAAAGGACAAGTCCAAATGCTGTAACTTTGGCAGCAACCACATTCCTAGCTACAGGGGATACCCGAAGACCCCGGCATTGCCACAGAAAACAAGTCGTGCACAGCCATGATCTGAAGCTGTCGTCCGAGCCCAACCACCGCCCTCAAGGAAGGACGATTGAAACTTCTCTGATTTGAGCAAGCTCAGGACCGTTAATACCAGGTATTCGGAGGCATCAAGGCAACCCCAGCCTGGTCCCTCCAAAGCCCCACCCCAGGTCCTCAAATCAGTTCAGACAACTACTCCACTTCCTCTTCCTCCAAGGAAACCTAAACCTGCGTCCAGAGCACGACAATACAAGGTCACCCGAAGCCTAAGTCCCAGAATTCTTTCAAAGCTTTCCCTATGGATAACATATCCGGATTGTTATCCTTAGCTTTTAGAATTGGTTCGAACTTGTCTACAGTTCGTAGTGACGTGGAAGTCCTCCATACTCTCTTAGGGTTCACTCAAATGATACACTCACCTTCAATGGCCAATGGTGGGAAGAGTGAATCGCCTCAAGTTCTTGAAGATCGATGGGATGCGACGATCCACAAGCAGCTCCCCTTGCATGAGTTTGCGAGAAGTCGATGTTCTCCTCCAAGAAGCATGGCTGAATACAGGACGTAGGTTAAGTATACCTACTTATGTTTGTTACAGGAACGACAGGATTGCCAGAGACGGAAGAACGACGGTACTGATCCGAAGAGCAGCCTCACATCATCAGATTTGAACCCCAGACTCCGACTGCTTTGAATCCACAGGAATCAAAGTGTTTACCACGTCAGGTCCGTTAAACGTTATTTCGCTTTATAAGCCGCCCACACGACTGTTGAATTTTCACGATTTAACATCACTGTTCGACACTGGTACACACACACACTTATTGCCGGGGACTTCAATGACAAGCATAGAGCTTGGAACTAGCGTACACAAAATCCAGCAGGAGCTCGTCTTTACAGGTACATGCTGGACAACGAAATTATCGTGGACGAGCTTGTGGAGCTCTCTCATTTCGGGCTTCAAGGCAGACCTGACGTTTTGGACATTATGGTTGCTAAGAATATTCCTTTCCAATATTCCACCACGTTCCTACACGAACTCGATTCGGACTACAACTCCATCCTCATAGAGCTCGAAGAAGACGAAGAAACGCCTAACGCTATGACAAGCACAATATCATGGCCGGTCTTCGCCAAGAAGATGAAGACGGACCTTTCTCCTGTTGAGAAAATCCACATAGTTGAAGCCCTTGAGGATACCGTACGGAAACTCACCATGGCTATTCAGATAACTGCGTGGTATGCAGAGAACACGATGAAGAGGATATGCCACCCAGATGCCCTACCCGGTTAATACGTGACTTGATACGTCAGTAGAATGCCATCGGGAGACGATTTGCGAGATCAGGAGATCGAGCGTTTCGTAGATTGACTAATCGCTTGTCGGTCGATATCAGATATAAACTGATGTAACACCGTACTGAACGATGGTGCGCCAGGATGGAGGCGATTGAAGACGCATATAAACTGTGGAAGGTGAAGAAAGTGCTTGTCAGAAAACACACGCCGATGGTACCTCCTATTCGTCGACTCTGCGGTGTGTGTATAATGACCAGGGAAAAGCGAAAGCGTTTGCAGACTACTTGGAGAATTTCTTTACTCCCTTCTATGTGGACATCCACCTGGACCATGTGTAGCACGTGGAACAGGTCGTAGAAGATATCCTGGAGTATCCAAGCGAAGAAGTAATGAGATTAGCAACCTCGGAGGAAGTGAGAGGGATCATCAAGAGCTTGGCAAGAAAGAAGGCACCTAGATGACACGATTATGAACGCAGCTCTGAAGATGATACTGCACCTGAGACTGATGCACCTGGTGGGCATAATCAATACAGTCCTAAGATTTCGCCATTTCTCGTCCACCTGGAAGATAGTAGAGGTTATGACACTCAGGAAGAAGATACAAGACTCGGCACACACTCCCACAGAGCTACAGGTATATTTTTAATCTTGGTCCTTTCTTGTTTAGTCATCTTGCCATTTACAATTTTTCTTACATCCAAAATTTTTTATGTTGATGTTATTTTTCATAAGTAAAAGTTTATGTTTTGTGTTATTACATTCTAGTAAACATGTTTTGCTTTCAATTTCTCCTTAAAGTGTGAAGATAATTTATATAAATTATCTCAATTTATGGGTGGTCTTTGCATTATTATATTTTTCTTTCTCCTTTTTCCACCAGCTTATCTACACTTTTTTATTTGATTGTAAAATCTCGCCCTTAAAGTTTTTCCCTCTTGGATTCTCTTTGTTCAAGTTTACGTTTTATTTCCTTTCTTAGTATTTGTAATTTCCGTTAATCTAATAAAATTGGCTTAAGTCGGCTTTGTTCCTTTTTAACGTTCAGATGTTTTATGGTCGACCCCTTAGAAATATATACATTGCCAATTTTCTATCTCCCTACATAGGTAACTTTCTTAGTTTTGAAAATAAACTTTTTCTCTGAATATTGCATAAACAGGTTAATCAATGAGAAATCATTATTTCATTTATATAGATAATATCAAAATACAGAGAGAAATCCGATAATGTCCAAATAATTGTGATGACGTCGGTAATTTTAATCATTTTAGTAGGATTGTATAGGATGAACTTCATAAAGGTCATTATGCAGAGAATTAGACCCTGAAAACCAATTAGGTTGATATGTTTAAAATTTGATAGTCCGCGAGTGTTACGAAGAGTTTATCTAATGGTCGCTTTTTGTGCACTAATTTAATTATAATACGTTTTCTATACATTTTCACTTTAATGTACGAAATAATAATTAACTAATTTAGGATATTAAAAGTTTCGATTAAAACTAATCTATTTATTATATATATATATTTAATGAACTTGTTTAGATATGCATACAAAAATAATCATATTTTTGTATGGTAGTAATATGTTAGTAATGAATCCTATATTGTATTGGTCTAACATGAAGCATGAATTTAAATCGGAGAAAGAGTCCTTTTATTTAGAGACCCTTAATCTTTTCTTTCTATTCAGTACTATTAGTAATTTTAGATGCAAGATGTCTTCAAAGCCCATGAGATTCTAGAAATATGAAATAAAAGAGAAAAAGAACAGAAGACGAATATGTCTTATAAATTAACAAGTCTATTAAATGAAAAATTAATAACTCATTTACAGGATAAGCCAAATTATAAATAAATATAAGGTAATTTTTTTTTGTATTATAATTAAGGAAGAAAAAAGAACGTATTCAATTTTATCGTCTTACAATTTTATAATTCTCAAAATGAAGTGTGTACTGTACCTTAAGAAAAAAAATGAGAAATACAAATGAAAAGAGAAAATCGTGGATATGGAACAAGTCACTTGAATCCCTATTTGAATATTACGTGCATAGATTTAAAATATTTGCAGCCGTGGAAACTAGACTACTACCGCGAGCAAATGCGTGGCTGCAAGAAAGAGGTGGTTATTTTGCACAAATTTTATAATTTCATTAAAAAGGATGTATTAATGTTCTTATTACTATTTATATCACATAGTCCAATGTGATTCGTCAAAATGATTTTTAGACATTTTTTTGGTATGAAGCCTGCGTTGCTGATTTTCTGAAAAATGTTATATTCAATAGAAATTAATAAATTATCATTTTATTTAAAAAAAAGACACTTCTGTTTAAACTGAAAACGAGAACAACATTTTGATGTCATCATTTTACATAAAAATAACATTATTAAAAAAATGTGATAATAGCTCTTTCACATTTCTTTAATAATGTTTTGTAGGATGAAATTGTTCGAAATCCTTCACAATTTTAGTATTTCTCTTTTGGGAGTTGTTTATTTCTATTGGAATATACATAAAACTTCTCGTATAAAGTATAAGTAGAGAATTCGAACTGTTATTGTAATAATACTATAACAGTAGTCAATGCAAATTACACTAGTCTTTAAGGAAAAATCATTAAAGACAATTTTGGCATAATAATAACATAATTTATTGCCCAAGAGATCAAACCTTGCCACAGAATAAAGAAGAAAAATAAAAAGTATGTACGAAACAAAAATACATTTCATATATGAAATATATAAGCTTATCTATGGTAAAAAGAAAAAAGTTAACTGTCAGTTTTCAGTAAATATATAAACCTTTATAACTACATATGTGAACTAATGAGGCTCTCCAAAAATATTTGTTTGTAGCATTCTTCTACTCTGTCAAAGTATTTTGTATGAATATGGCGGTTGTAGCATAATAAATCAGTTCACCTGCATCGCTTTTGTAACTTTAATTAAATTTTCATTATATACTGTAGTTGACTAATGTATAAATGTATGTTAAGTGCCTCACTGTGGTTTCAAAACTTAAAATAAATAATACCATAGATCAATGATTCCACCATTCACAAAACAGTACTTTGTTATATATTACGAAATCAGCTTTTAGTGTTGGTTGGGAAGATTCATCTTCGTTAATCTATTATATTTTGCGTTGAATGTTCTCGTGATATGTTTAAGCAAATGGTAATTAGAGACTTACCAGTCGGCTATGACCAAAAAGTACTGCTCTTTTTAAATGTTTCGGTAGTGTTTTTCTCTTGTAACATCATGTGTCGAGATTTTTCAATTTCAAAGCTGAGAAAAATATTTAATTCCATTATTGCTACTGCTGAAATAAGATGGGATATGTATATATATATATATATATATATATATATATATATATATATATATAGCTAGTCTATATAAGATGACAAACGCGTTATTACAATTTATTCTTAAAAACGGAAATTCTCTATGACTCGACCTGAGTTTAGAAAAGATATTTGTTTGAAATGTCGTGCGATATTAATTTATAATACGTAGAGCATTTTCGTATGACGGAAACATTTAAAGTACCTTAATAAACAGTTCAAAATTTTATTCACTATTCCATATTTTACTATATGTAAATACAAAGCAAGTAATTTAATAGAATACGGACATTACGAATATTCTTATTATAAATTTGCCGTATTTCGCCATTTATATTCAAATTGGATTGTGTCTTCTAATATTATACATTACAGACGTTTTATTGAATTTTATTGAGTTTATGCGCGACGTTTAAAATCATTACCATCCACGAAGATTAGAATACATCGATGTGGTGAATTACAGCAATTACAAAAGCTGCCTAATACTTAACTATATATAAAACGAATTCAACATTTGGAGCGTAATACACTTTAATTCTTTTCCTCTCAATTTTTTTAAACTTATCTGGTTATTAGTTATTACAAATAAAAATTATTTATATTCTGAAAATCGTTTACTTGAACCTAGAATATTTATTCATGATGAAATCTGTAAAGGTATTAAAATACATATGTATATACGATACGAGTTGCTAATCTATTAGATTGTACATACAAAGGGTACTAGGAAAGTTTTGCAATATGACGCAACAATGAATCGTAGGAAGCTGCTTGTTGCTGCATGTTGAGACATGTTCATACGCGCATAGCAGCCGCCGCGCCATTTCGATGGGCTCAGTTATTCATTAGCAGAGAGAGTGTAAAGTGCTTGCATTGGCATCGTGGTCACGAAATGAGATATGGGCAGTTTTGCGTTATAATTTCGTGCGTGGTTTAAACATAGACCAGTGCTTCAAAGAAATGACTCTTGCACTAGGTGATGTTTGTCCACATCGCACAACGATATTCAGGTGGTATAGAGAATTCCAAAGGGGATATTTAACTATGGAGGATGCTGAGAGGCCGGGAAGGCCTCGAACGTCAGTTTCGGAGGAAAACGTTACTACTGTGAAGAAAATGCTTGGCGAGGGCAGGCGAGTAACCTACCAACAGATAGAGGGTACTTCATGCCTAAATGTACCAGCAATTCGTTCGATTCTGCATGATCATTTGCACGTGAAGAAACTTTTTTCTCACCCGTAGATGTCAGAAAATCCCGATCTGTAAAGAAGAAAATCAAATTCATATCGAGTAGAATTCTGGACACACAGAAGACAGCTAAGTGATATACTGAACAGTGCCTACCTAAAGCCATTTGATCTATGAAGAACCTGCGGTCAAAGTCACGAATGGACACCTGGTTCCTCCATCACGATAATGCTCCAGTTCACCGCACCAAAGACTGGACCGAATATTTGTCCACGACAGGATTGAAACTTTTCCAGATCTTGCTCCCTGCAAATTTGCACTGTTCCCGCATGTGAAAATGAAGCTGAAAGGGGGCGATTTTCCAGTGATCAGAACCTTCTGCGGGCTTGGGACAACGAGTGTGCTTTACTGCCTAGTGAAGCTTGACAGACCTGGTTTAAAGATTGGTTTCGGAGGATGGAGAGGTGTATTGAGTGTAGAGGAAATTACTTTGAAAAAATTTTAAAAAAATCTGTATTGCAAAACTTTCCTAGTACCCTTTGTAGTTCTAATCTTAAAAAGGTATTATATATAAGCTACATATATTTCGACTTTTCACAAAAATTTATATTTAGAACATTTTTCAAATAAAGTTTTAATTCTATCTGTTTTTGTGTTCCAACGAAATATATGAAATGGTTATTTTTGGCTATAGACATTGTTATAAATATTGTTGAAGTTCATTTGAGATTGGATTATTTCCTAACATTGTACAATGTTAAAATCTGAAAACCGATACTTTTAATCAGGTACAAAACAATATTTGCTACTATATATTTCTGTGAAAAGGAAATTTCTGTGTGATAGCACCATTTTTTTAATTACATTATGTCTAAAATATTATTAATATATTAAAAGTTGTTTGCATTTTATAGACGATAGAAAAAAGGCGGCATTAAGCGAAGATGATTGATGGTTCTAAAGTATATGCTTACATATACACAGGATATTGATTTTTATATCTTTGCAAATGTAGAATAAATATATAACTAAACTATAAATACATGATTTTATGAAAGGTAAAATTTAAAATAAGAAGGTTGCCTAGAAAGTACGTGGAATAACGAATAGGTGGCACAGTTTCCGACTGTTTTCGTAGGAAGCCCGCTAGATATTCGTCTAATAATGTCAATGTCAAAATTTTAGATATACTAACACAAGTACGAAACTATTTGCTATAACACTGTATAATTAACAGCGTCTCAAAGTAATTAACGGAATGGATAGTGTTGAAATTTGTACTTCTTGAAAGATTTGTCAGCAATAAATACTTAAAACGAGGTGAAAGATAATTCGTATTTTAGTTTGTTTTGTTAATTTTACATGTGTATATTTTCTTATGTTTATTTGTTTCATTTATTGTATATGTACATATCTAAAATGTCAAAATATATTCAATAACATCTCTGTATAATACAATGGTTCGCAATGTTACCGCATACGTGTCTGTCGTTAACATATACTACCGAAGCGAACATGTAAACCCACGCATCCATGCTGTTCATTTAAATTTGGCGCCATTATTTTTTTATTCGATAATTTTAGACTGCGATGATCGTCATTTTCGCCTCGCCTCGTAGTATATCAACACAATATGCAATGGTTTTCTAGCTGTAGACCACTTGTATCAGAAAAACCCTTATACGAGCGCATTTAAAAATATAATATGTTGTTTTCAATTTAGTGCCTTTTTGTGTTTTTATATTTATATTTTGTATTTTGCTTTTCTATCCGAATTGTTAGTAACAGTTTTATTTTGTTAAAATGTTAGAATTTGCCCTACACTCCAGCTAATCAGAAAAGCGTTTAATTTCACCGGTTACACATGTATTTTCAAATCTACGCAACGTATCAAACGGTGTATATACTTTGATAACATTTTATATGTAATATTAACAAAGCAACATCTCTATAGTCCTCATAGGTATGTGTGAACAATAAAATATACGTAAATCTATGAGGCATTCTATAATGTATTTTATATACCGTGAATATATTTTATAATGCAACATGCACATATGTACATACGAGTACACTAGTTGCTAGAGTAACGTAATAATGAAATGACAGCAATGTATTTTAGCGTGTATTTTATTTTGCAACATAGGATGTCAAAATAAGTTTCTCTATTTTTGAGGTATGTATAGTGTAGAAGAAAAACTGTTATTAGTGAACTGGTATAACTCGAATATGAGTTTGAGGAGAGTAGCAGATTTGTTTCAAATTACATATCCTGACCGTTCAAGACCGAGTCCAACTACAATAAGTAGGTTAGTACAGAAGTATAAAAATAATGGATGCATCGTTCCTAATCATAAAAAAAAGAATAGGCCAAGATATGTTATTACTGACGCCAAAAGAGATGAAATTCTACAAACAATCGAAAATAATAATATGCTCTCCACAAGAGCTTTAGCACAAACTACAAATGTAAGCAAATCTTCCGTGCATAAACTACTAAAACGAGAACATTTTAAGTCGTATCATTTTCAAAACCACCAGGAACTAATTGCGAATGATGCAGAAAGAAGAAGTAACTTTTGTGAAATCATGTTGGATAAGCTTCATAATGATGATACTTTACTACGCAGAATTTGCTTTACAGATGAAGAAACATTTTATGTAAATGGTGAAGTAAATTCACAGAACTGCCGCTACTGGAGTAGACAAAATTTGCATAGATATCATATCACAAGGACTCAGACTCGGCCACAGAAAGTCAATGTTTGGACTGGGTTGATTGGACACCATATTGTAGGACCGTTTTTTATTGAGGGTACTCTTACAGGAGAAAAATATTTATAATTGCTTGAGTACAGAGTTATGCCAGCCCTCCACGCTTTAAATATTGATGGTGAGATTTGGTACCAGCATGATGGCGCGCCGGCACATAATTCTCATATGGTTACAACATTTTTCAACCAAAGATTTCCAAACCGTTGGATAGGCCGTGAAGGAGAAGTAGAATGGTCCGCAAAGTCACCAGACCTGTCTCCAAACGATTTCTTTCTTTGGTCATGTATCAGAAATAAAGTTTTTCATGGAGAACCTCTAAACAATATTGACCAATTAAAAAATAGAATACGAGTTGCTGCAAGAGAAATAACTCCAGAGCAGATACAAAATACAATAAATGAATTCTACAATCGCTTAGGATACTGTCTGGCCGTCAATGGTGACATTTTTGAAAATTTGTTAAATTAGTTTTTAAATTTTGTTCAACTACTGTATTTCACATCCTATGTTGCAAAATAAAATACACGCTAAAATACATTGCTGTCATTTCATTATTACGTTACTCTAGCAACTAGTGTATGTATGTGCATGTTGCATTATAAAATATGTTCACGGTATAATAAATTTCAATTTAAACGTCACGTAAACGTCAGTTGCGCTACAAAATTATGCAAAATGTTAAATAATAACAAAACAATATTGTTTTCTAAAAACAATATTAATTAAAGTTTATCTTTAGTAATATAAGAGAAATACCCAGTACGTAAAGTTTGAAAATAAACATGAAGAACGGTGGTTTAGAAACATAATAATAATAGGTTCTTATTGGCAGTACACTCCTCTAAGAATAAAAACGATTAAAATTATTACGTCAGGTTAAATAGATTTTCGATAATCATTAATTAAAAAATCTGGTACATTTGGATATGATTTTATTGCACTGGATTAAATCACGCTGGATTAGGTGCTGTTGGATTCAGTTAAAATTTGTTTCAGTTGAGCTATGAGAAGTATTTTTTCTGAGCTGGGTCGGATCAGGTTGAATTAGGTTGGGTCTCTTGGAGTTAGATTTAATTACTTTTGCCTAAGTCGCGTTACAATGACTTGCGTAAGGCATTTATTATACAACAAATATAAATTCTGTGCATCAATAAACGATTTAACGTTAGGCTCGTACCACTTATGTATACTCTTCTTCGATGTTTTACGCTTGTAGTCTAGAAGGCTGTTACAATATTGTTTTTATCTGGGGATCCTTAATTGAGAAAAGAAAGTCTTAACTGAAGATTTGTATATACACAGTCTATCGCAGAGAAAATCGAATTTTTTTAAAATGAAAACAGAAACTTACTATTTTGGTAAAATTCATGTATTTTATTCAAAGTAGTCGCTTTTCGCTTCGGTACAAGTTTTGCCACACATTTAACATGTCGAATGAACTTTTAAGTTAATCTTTAGAGATGTCCTTCAAGACGCCTTTTAATGGCTTCGACGTCGGCATAACGCTGTCTTTTCATCGACAAATGTAGTTTGGAGAATAGATAGAAATCACGGGAGTCCATATCCGGTGAATGGTTGATGGTTAAAATGGCATTTGTAGTTAGAAATTAGTGCTAAGCGTCGAGCGATGAGATGGTGCATTATTTTCACGATATTGAAGGTGCACGCGACGAATACGTGCCAAAAGACCCTTCATAATACCAAGATAATATACAGCAATGACTATTTGACTAATTGGCGCAAACCTTTTGTGCGCTATGCCTTTCGAATCAAAAACAAATCAACTGACTTGACTTCTTCAAACGGCTTTTTTCAGTCTTTCTTCGCT
Organism: Dermolepida albohirtum; assembly: GCA_031893035.1. Taxonomy (NCBI): domain Eukaryota; kingdom Metazoa; phylum Arthropoda; class Insecta; order Coleoptera; family Scarabaeidae; genus Dermolepida; species Dermolepida albohirtum. The sequence continues at coordinate 89,623 of JAVIWB010000177.1, read as the reverse complement.
GGGTTGCTTTCATTCATCTTTGGACGCTTGATCCCTGGATCATATTGAAAACACCACGTCTCGTCTCCAGTTACAATAGAATACCTGAAGTTTTTGTCCTTTTTTGAATTTTTAATCAAGTCTGTACAATGTAGAATTGAGTTAGCTTGTACGGTGCAAATCTTGCACAAATCTTTGTCAGTCCAAAATGCCGTGTCAAAATGCGATGAATTGAATCTTTGGAAATATTTAATTCTATTCCCACTTATCGAACAGTTTTATTTGCACCAGGATGTTTGTCGTCATTTATGTTCGTACAACCGTCTTAAAATCGTTTATACCACTCATACACACTCGATTTACCGAGTTCAAACCAGAACTTGATATTTGCTAGTTGTTTAAAATTCATTTTTCGTCCAATGCCAAATATACAACTACTTTATGCGCAATTTCTCAGTTTAGTTAAATGTTTCAGTTTGGAATATTCAATATTCAATAGGGAATCAAATTGAATTATCCAGGAAAAATATTTTTTTCCTACTCCATTGGGGGAATAAAATATGTTCATGCTTTTTTTCTTCATTCAAGCACATAAAAGAGTAAAGGAGAAAGGATCGTAAGGCAAGGCTTTTCCCCCTTATTTGCTTTATTTTCAAACTAACTTCCGTTGTATATCTTTCCCTGGCTGTTCAGATGTTTATCCTTCCTTTGCTTTTGGAACAGCAAATCTCTTAATATAAGGATTACTTCCTATCAGAACCTTAATAGGACGTCGCTGTAAGAAACATCCCTCGACTTAGCACCATACAAATGGTCAGGCTTTCAGGTTTCTTCATCATATCCACAGTGCTAGGATTAATCCTACCATATTTATTATGTCAATAATTAGTTGTTTTGTTTCTATCATTAGTAATTTCATTCTTATCTTAATATTTTTCTTTGTACAGCCAACTGGTTTGAATAAAATTTCACATTCTAGTCTAGTGTAATGTTTATTTTGTTATTTTTACTTTAGCACATTGGATGTTTTTCTTATCCAACGTTAATAAATTCATATTATAGTTGGTATTTTTTAACAATAATAATGTAGTAGTAAGCTTTCAATAATTTTGACGTTAATAAGTTAGTATTATAAGTAGTTAGTGTTTTTTCATTAATAATTTCTTGTTATACTGTCCGCAATGTAAATTTTATACATGTCGTAAATTCTTGAACAAGCATTATTTAAATTGACTGCTATTGTAGCTATCTATGTGAACCTAATTTTTATTTTAATATTTATACATCTTTTTCGTAATTACACAATATGCCTCTGAATGTTTGGTTTCTCTCTTCTTGATTTTTGTTTGTATTATTATTTTCGCCTATACTCTCTTTTGTCACCTGCAAATGGGATTATAGCTCAATTTTGCGACTGTTTTTCAGTGCTAAGATCTCGATACACACTACTTCTATTATAAGCATGTTTAGTAAAAGGTTGCCCTTCGGAATATTCAATGTTAGAGGCATTAGCAAGGACATGAGAGAGTAAACGAAAAAAGCCATAACATCTGACCATTCAAATGTTTCTTCCTCCTTCCCTTTTGAAGGCACAAACCTCATAATCTAAGTAGTACTTCTTAGCGGAGTCTCGCATAAAATCTGTAGCTTGTATTTTGTCATTTTTGTGTCTGCACATTGGATGTATTTTTTGTTCAACTATTTTTAAAATTAATAATTCAATAGTAAACAATCAGTAACTTTAACGTTAATAATTTATTATAATATTATATAGTTAGTATTTTTTAACATTAGCGCGTCAATAACAAATAGTAGGTAACTTTAACGTTAATAATTTAATATAACACAGTAAGTATTTTTAAATATTAAATAATTCCATATTATACAGTTAGTAATTTTAGAATTGATGGTTTAAATTTTATACACGTTGTAAATTTTTGAGTAAGCAGTTTTTAAATTACTGTCTGCTGTAACTGATTTATGTGAAGCCAATACAAGTTAATTTGCGAGTTAATTAAACTTCACAAATCATTTGTGAAGTTTAATTTTGTATAGAAGATTAGCTCAGCCAGTTCGAATATATTATTATGTTATTCCTTACCTTGCTGTTAATTTACGCAATTACACAATTTACTTGTGAATGCTTAGTTTCTTTCTTTTTGTTTTTGTTTGTATTGTTATTTCATCTGTACCCTCCTTTGCCACCTGTAAATTGGATTACAGCTGGTTTTGGCCAAACCATGACTCGTCTTCAGTGTTAGATGGCGTTCAGGGTTTCTGTAGTACTGCGGCGTCAATATTATTTATTAATTAATTTTTTGAAAATCCACCCCTGTGCGCTCAAATGTAATTTATTAATTTGTGTCTCTTATCACGTAGCTGCGCGGCATGTCTCCAGTTTTAGGATAAATGTTACGTAAAATAATTAATACAAGTTAATTAATGTTATGCTTCATTTATCAGAATGTGTACATGTGTGGAAATACTTTATGCAGACATTTTTCTAACAAAAAGCATTAAACATGTTCATGTGAATATGAAATATCATGTAATCAATCACATACGTTTTCTTTTGTTATTCCGTATTTCTAGGTCTTCTGCTAGGCACCTAGTAAATATTTCACTCCGGAATGTTTCTAATCCATTTTTAATTTATATAAAAATAGAAGGAATCTTCTCTACGATCAAGAAATATATTAAAGATTACAATAATATTTACAAGCAACTCGTAAAGTATGTAGGTATTCAAAAATTGACTAAGATTTTTAGTATGTGGTTAGTTGCTAAAACTTCGTATGGAACTGTTTTGTAAAATATTGTACCTTTCGTGTTTGTTCTTGAAAAAAATACTCGGCAACTCTCTAGTCAGTTATGTATACACATCTTCAGCTAAGACTTACTTTTCTTATTAACTAATCCCCAGATGCAGATAATATCTTAGCAGCGTTATAGACTAGAAGCGCAAAACTTTGAACAAGACGAAAATACATAATTCGTATGAGAGGTTAAATCGTTTATTGATAGTAGATGTCTATCGCGGGTCCGGGACCCGCCTCCGCCTCCCTGATGTCACATCCGGTGCCGTCACATGACGTTATATGACGTTACGATATACAATGTGCGATCAAAAAGTTGTAAAAAATAAACTTACGAGGTTCGATTAAAAAGTTTCAAAACAAGATGACGCTGAAATTTTCAAAAAAAGATGGTCCTCAAATTTTCTAAACAAGATGGCGCTCAAATTTTCAAAACAAGATGGCGGTCAAATTTTCAAATACAAGATTGCGAACCAAAAAATTATCGCCGTCACTATGGCGGCAATAAATTTAAAGACTATATTATGTGATAAAACATTTTAATATTCCAGAGTGTATATTTAATTTTATATTAACAATGGCGAGCCCTATATGACGAGACAGGATGTGATCAAAAAGTTGTTTAAATAAACATACGAGGTTCAGGCAAAAACTACTATATTTAATTTTATATTAAAAATGGTGAGCCCTATATGACGAGACAAGGTGTGATCAAAAAGTTGTTAAAATAAACATACGAGGCTCTGTCAAAAAAGAGTCAAAAACAAGATGGCGGCCCCAAATCAAAAGAGCCTTAAACTGTGAAAAACAAAATGGCGCTTCGAAACAAGATGGCACACGAAGATGGCGGCACTAAATTTGAAGACTGTATATATCTGGTAATACGTTTTAATATTCCAGACTGTATATTTAATTTTATGTTAAAAATGATGAGAGGAAAATTGCATACCAAAATAGAAGCACGCACAGACTGTCACTTTAGCTGCACTCGACGTACTGACACACATAGTCCTCAAGCAGCAGTTAAAAGCTGTTGTGACTTCAGGTGTGGTGGGGGTAATCGTGTGCGGTGGAAGTAGTATTACGTAATATTTCTAGAAGTTACCGAAATCATGTCTATTCATATTTCTTATATTATTGTATATTGTATATTGTATATTCTAGAAATATTACGCAATCATCTTTAAAGTCGCTAAAATAAAAGACATAAATGTAGAATAACATCTTTTATTTAGATGTTAATTTTATACATATAATATTAAATTAACAACCTAATCTCATTACGTCTACATCAAAATGTAAAGTATTGTAATGTAGGTATAAGATTTCATACATATACAAAGCATTCAAAGACGTAATATTAGAAGATAAATAACTTTATATTGCTGTGTACATCACCAGACATATGAATACAAGTCTGCAGCGTTGCATTATAGAATTGAACAAAATCCGTACACTTTAGAACAAATACTTTTTGATGTGGTAATTCCATCAAGTTGAAGATGTTGTTGTATGTGTCTTGAGATAAAACAATTTGTTGATCACGACTCTTAAGACGAATCGCCCGTATCTTTATATGTACTACGTTCCATCTCATGATTGGGTCTGCATCCTCAGTCTTGCAAAATTCTTGCTACTCATCTGCTGTGAAAAAGACGCAATCATTCGATGAACGAATTTGAATGCTGATCTCAAAACCAGCAGCAGAACTTAGACCTACGACTATCTATTTAGCCCCACTATTATTTAGTAAATAAGTAGGTTGACCGACCAGTTGTTTTTCTTCAGCGATCGCTTTTTCTTTCACTTTTAAGATATTAGCAATGAATTCGTTGTAATTGTCGTTAGTCACATCATTTTTAACAGCAACAAGAAAAGAAATTAATAAAAATAAAAATAAAATGAAAAATCTATATACCATATGTCATTGTTACAAGTTTATAAGATGAATAAAAGTTTAAAACTAAATGTCTTCCAACTTACGTTTATTTATAGAGACATCCTCCCGATGGGGAGGGGTATTCTCGGCGCAGGCGTTCACGAGATTATATAAATAAAAATAAATTAGTAATATTACTTTATATATATATAAATCAATAATTACCTATTCAACACATCGTCCTCCTATTCATCGATGTTACGATGACCCCAAGCTAAGGTATGTATCCCATCCCCATCAATCCACCGTTTATCATCAAAGGGTGATAAGGCCGATTTATTTTGTTCAACGGAAGAAATCTCATGCGATTTAAATAAATTTTAACATTTCTACAACAAATTTCTTTCGAATAAACAATTTTTATAATCCCCTAAACAGGGTTCATTCTTATATATTACGATTAGACCCGTTCAGACCTGTTGTTATTTTTTTATAAGGGGGGATAGCTATTGGAAAATTAACAAAGCAACGCAGTTTACTTAAACTAGTGTTTGAAGTAGGACGTAAAAAAATGTGTGAATATAACGCTGCATATATGAAGAAAGTATTAAGATGCAATTAAATTTGTAGATGAAAATCAAGGGAACTTGTTCAAGATTGATCCGCATTTAATTGAATATATTCCTTTAAGAATATCCAAGACAAGGGTTGGGGCATTATCGATAGCAATATTTTGGTATCTAATACCACCCGAGAGACATATAGAATTAAGGGACAACCTCCCTTGCATGGAGCATTACAATAATGGTGATGACCAAATTGATGGACTGCTACCATAAAAAAAAAACTGTGGTGCTTGCATAAAGAAAAAGGCTATAGTGGAACACTTAAAATAATGTCGTTTACCATCTAAGAAACAATTGAAGATATAAAATAATCATCAGTACCTATTGTATATATTCAAGTTAGTAATTTAATAATGTTGCGAAATAACTCGAAATATATCACGATCGGTCCTGCTCAAACATGTTGTGGGTAGGGAGGGATAGCTATTGGAAAATTATTATGTCTTACTTAAACTAATAGTTAAAGTAAGACATAAAAAATGTTGGAACAATTTTTGTATAGAATCGGTGATGGTTTACCAAACATAATTAGTGAGTTGATATTATATTTCGAACTAGAACATAGGGACTGTTTATTTATGGCGGCATTTGTCCAACAAAATAGGCAATACTTTGATGTGGAGGAGCTGGTGGATGTGCTGGAACAGTGTAATTGTCATATGGACGCTAATAAGTTGGCGGAGATTTATAATCATTACGAATTGCTTGCAGAACATGATGCTGAGTGTCGAGCAGAAATATATGTTTTGCCACTAAAAATGGTTCATTATATATTATATTATATTATATATTTGAAAAATAAATTAGTACAAACGATTCTTGTATTGTATACTGATAATTTCAATGAACAAAAAATTATTATTTAACAGATTGTTTAAAATAGTCACTTATTGTAGACTGTCTATAAGACAAAGTTACGTAAATATCATTCAAATACATTTCTACATTAGCCAGGTTGTTCAAAATGTTATCTGGAGCTTCATTCATTTGTAAAAAATTACGTACAACATCTATATTTTGCACAACCTCTACAATGGGCACTTGCGGTAATGACGCATTAGCAGCACTACCTTCAGCTTCATTATTCTCTTCTTCATTCTCACTGTCACTCGTATTAGTTGCTGATTATAAACACCAATTTAATGAATTTCAAATTCTTTACCTCAGGGTGCGCTGGCAATTGTCTACTAGTAATAGAATTTTTCTCCTTAATTCATTATCCCAATCGCGCAATTCATTACAAAAAATATCTGACGTTATCCATGCTTTTTTATTAGAACTGTATTTTACAGGCAATCTACGGCGAAAACAACGTGGGTTTTGGGACTTGCCAATAATAAGTAACTTCCTTTTTTCTGTGCCTGTAAAATTTGCTGCAACCAAAACCGTAGCCTTTCTTTTGATATTTTCCACCAATGCAATTATCGCCCTTAAATTTCAACGTTATGTTGGGCATTAGCCTGTAGAATAGACCCGTTTCATCTGCATTGAAGATGTCGTGGTCTTCATAATTTTGTCGTATGTTGGGCCATTTATTTTGCAACCAATCATCTACTACTTCCATATTAACTGACGCTGCCTCGTCTATAACTTTACCACTGTTGATGTCGTGGCGTTTTTTAAATCTGTCGATTCAGCTTCGACTGCATTTGAAATCGCTATCTTCCACTTTGCTTCCCAAGTCTTCTGCTTTGTTTGCAGTAAAGCACCGGTAATCGTCGCATTCTTACCTCTTTGCTGAGAAAACCATAACAAAAGCCCTTTATCCACTTCATCGTGAGCTGATTTTCTAATTTCTTTGGCATTAGAATTTTTTTGTTCATAATAATTCTTGAGTATTTTATCTCTTTCTTTCCAAATCAAACAAACCGTCGACTTGTTTACATTAAGATTCTTACACACATCAGCTTGTTTTAAACCACTTTGTAATTTTTTAATAATTTCATACTTTCTTTCTAAAGTGAAAGCCAAGTGATTACCACTTGGCGCCATGTTTATTAACCAACAAGCTACAATTGGTAAATACTGCAACACGAACGGACAACGTAACGTGACTAATTTGTGAGACAGACTGAAGGGGAAGAACTGACAAACATCACGCTTTTGATGTAACGGAGTTTTCGGATGATTCCCATTCGAGCTATAAAGAAAGTTCATTATAAGCGGCACATTGTTTTCGGTTGAAACATAAAATATGGTTCATTATATGCGAAAGTTGAATATATGCGAGTTCATTACAAGCGAAAAAAAATACATTGAACTTAAGGGACGATTTATTTGGCCATCTAAAACAGTTTATAATAACCGAGAATTCAATATAACCGGGTTCATTATAAGCAGTCTCTACTGTATAGTAGTTTTTGACAGCCATCTTGTTTTCAAAATTTGAGCGCCATCTTGTTTTGAAACTTTTTGATCGAAACTCGTATGTTTATTTTTTGCAACATTTTGATCGTACCCTGTATATCGTGACGTCATATCACGTAACTCAACGCGACGTCATGTCACATAACCTGATCTGACGTCATGTGGCGTTACCGGATGTGACGTCTGTGACATCATGGAGGCGGTGGCGGGTCCCGGACTCGCGATAGACATACACTATGCATATCCAGAATTTATGTTTGTTATATAATAAATGCCGTATGCAATTCATTATAATGCGAACTAACCAAAAGTAATTAAATCTAACTCGAAGAAGCACAACCTCATTCAACCTGATTTAACTCAGCTCAGAAAAATTGCGTCAAGCCAAATTAATCCTGCTCAACTTAAACAAATTTTAAGTAAATCCAACAGCATCTAATTTAACCAAATCCAATAAAATCATATCCAAAAGAATATCTCAAACGAAACCAATTAAACTTAATTAAAAAAAATCTCGGCTAATAAATCAGAACCTAATAGAACCTTATCTAACGCAATCCAAACGAAATCTAAAGTAATCCAAATATACCAAACCTAAAAATCCAAACAACCGAAACAAACCAAAACTATTAAATTAGGATAAATAAGTTGAATTTGATGGGGCCGGTGGTTGATTAACTTAATCACTAAGGTTGATATATAACCCCTTTCCACATTAACTTTCGTAATTCTGTATACGCATTTCGACAACTAAGTTGTCATCATCAGCAGATAATTGCAAAGTATCGCACCTGGTAAACCACGGCGAAAAATACCTGTATGAAAACAAACTCCATACGCGATCTGTACCGTTGAGAACCAAAATGTACACTGTATGTTCGCTTCACAAGATTTTTAAAATTGTTTTACTTAAACTAGGATGAATGACATTGAAAAAGGAACACGGACACGACCGATAAGTACCTGTATGTGATTTATTACAGTGTTCCTCTTTTTCTGACATTAAGCAGACCGAAAAGAGGCGTCTGAGTCGAGCCAGTGTCACTGTTCACCACATGGCATTTTTATTCTTTAAAATGTTCATGCTTTCATACGTGTCTAATTCACGATAATTACAGACGTTCTTTATCAAATGTAAACAATCCGTGTTAACACTATGATTATTTTCTAACACGTGCCTTGCTACACCTGATTTTTCTGATCGGTTGAATTTTATGTGCGCAAGATGTTCTTTATACCGGGTTTAGATCGATCGTTTTGTTTATCCGATGTATTGTTTACTGCAATCTAAACATTTAATTCCGTAGATTCCCGACTTTTTATTTTCCCCGATTTTGTCTTTTGCATTTCCTAGAAAGGTTTTGTTTGAATTACTGGACCGAAAAGTGAATTGAAAACCGCCCTCTTTAAAAATACTATTTAAATTTTTTTGTCATACGATGATAAGGTAAACATACAAACTGCTTGTCCCGATTGCTCTGAGGTGAAAGGTGCTCCGAAGAAGAGAAACACAGTAATAAATCACATGCAGGTACTTATCGGTCGTGTCCGTGTTCCCTTTTTTTCCAATGTCATTCATCTTAGTTTAAGTAAAACAATTTTTAAAAATCTTGTGAAACGAACATTTAGTGTACGTTTAGGTTCTCAACGGTGTGTACCGCGTACGGAGTGTGTTTTCGTACAGGTATTTTTCGCCGTGGTTTACCAGGTGCGACACTGCGGATCTGCTGATGATGACAACTTGGTTGTCGAAATACGTATACAGAATTACAAAAGTTAATGTGGAAAGGGGTTATATGTCAACCTTAGTGATTAAGTTAATTAACCACAAGCTCCATCAAATTCAACTTATTTATCCTAATTTATTAATTTTATATTGTTTTTATTCTTAGAGGAGTATGCTGATAATAGGAACCTAATACTAATTTTCTGTTTATTGTATACGGACGTCCCTCTTGTTCATTTTCAAACTTTAAGTACTCTGATCTTAACAGAATCACGGAGTACGTCTTCACACGCTGAAACAGCGTCTTCGATATTTTGCTACCGATGTTTTGTCACCACTTGCATGAGACACCTTCAGGGTTGATGCTGTTGTTTATGTTATTGCACTGAGACTGAAGTTGGATTGGTTTATATAAGGATACTTGTCACTGGGTGCTACGGTTACGGTCGAGTCGTTTGCAGATACAGGATTGTTGGCGTTGTGTAGGGAGTAACCATAATCACGATTTAAGCGATTAGAATGTTTAGAAATATCTATAGATTCACGGATTTTTCGACCACAGTAATGATTGGTGCGTAAGTTAAGTTGAATTGGATATGGTGCCCTGTTTCAAGTCTATGCTCGGCAAGTGCAGAACCAGCTACGCGCAGCAGCACTCATCCTCTAAAGGACAAATGCCGACTGACAGCTTTGTTTCGCTTCACACTACTGCATAAACAAGAAATCCTGTACAAACCAGGTGATTCTGAAGAAACACGATCTTTTACTGAAAATGGGTCTGAAAGTTTGCAATCGAATTTAAAAATCTCTTTAATGTTATTTTTAAGACGTATGTTGGGTATTGGATTGTAGCACTGTAGTAGCACTGTCTATATTCTGTTGTATATTACGTTTGGAGAAATTGTTGTTTATAAGGTCATCGGTGATGTGCCTAATTTCTTGGGCTAAAAATACTGGTCAGATATGTCGAAATTTCTTTGGACTAAGGAGTTGATTACGCCTTATTTTTGAGCGGGATGATGATGGGAAGGGACGTTTAGATAACAATCAGTACGTATGGGTTTGCGGTAAACTGAATGTCTTGGTGAGCCATCTAGACGACAGTTCACTAAGACGTCTGGGAAAGGAAGAATACCTTCTAATTCAACCTCTACAGTAAATCTTATGGAACTGTGGTAGGAATTTAGGAAAGCAAGGAAGTTATACAAGGAATCCCTATCATGCGGCCAAATAACGGTGTTATTTACATAGCTGAACCAACATTTCGGTTTTCGGTTGCAGGAGTGTAGGTTTTGTTGTTCGAATGCCTCCATAAAAATGTCGGCCATAACAGGAGATAGAGAAGACCACATGAATGCACCCGATACCTATTCATAGTAACTGCCATGAGACTGATAACAGAGGTTAAGCAAGTTCTTACCAAATCGGCTAAATCATCAGGTTGGTTGTCAGCGAACAGGTTTTGTCGTATTATTTGGATGGTGTCAAATACAAGAAATTTAGTAAATAAGAATTCGACGTTAAAACTATCTAGTAGATCTTGATGACCTACCGTCAAGTCATTCGGTCTTTGGACAAAATGATTGGATTTTTTGATATGGTATCGTTCAAGAATATGTGAGAAATATTTATATTTTTTATAGCTTGTAAGTGGGACCGTTTATGGGATTAACTATGGGACGCAGAGGAGGGTTAGGTAATAAGGCTGCTTAAGAATCAGCAGGAATAAAGACCACTATGGTAGATCCAACCAAAGTTGTACTCAAAACTGATAAAGGCAACGCCTCTATTTTCCTACATATTGATGAGTACGAACATAAAATACAGTCCTTCTCTATGGAAGTTCCTATAAACTCCCTCCTCACGAATAGAACGTACCATTATAGCTTACGTAAAAACGTCTGCTATTACTGCTGATTCTCAAGCAGCCTTAGTACCTAACTCTCCTATAGCCAAAAGGCTCCGAAATCCCACCTGGAGTTCAGAGCCTTATGCTATAGAATCTCGGATCTTTGAAGATTTCGGTGGTTTAGCCGGCGCGAGCATTTTTCAAATCTTGAAACAGACGAGATTGGCGATAGCCGAAGAGATTCTGACAAGAGCGGACTCTATGCCGGTAATAAAGACATTCAGAGAATGAGCATTGTAGCAGGCTGCAGCGGTTAACTGGTTCTACACTTGCAGAGCATAGATTTGAAAACGGGCACCATATCCGCTTCAATTCTACTAAAATCCTGTCCCGAACTAGTTATTACTATGGCCGAAAAATACGTGAGATTTCTAAATGCCTTAGTAACCTAAATCGTGATAATAGTTACCCCCTACACAAAACCTTGCAATTCTGCATCTCCAAACATTACTGTGACGCCCTATTGACCCTTGACAAATATTCCTGTATATACTTATCCTCCACAGACTTGCACAAGACTCAGTGCGACAACAAAAGCAGTAACAGCAGTTAAGACTTGAAGATGTTTCATGTAAGTGGTGATGAAGTGTTGGTAGCAGAATTACAGATGACGTTCCTGCGCGGAGATCAAGACAAAGAAAATTTACGTAGTCTGTATTTCTGTTATACTTTAACTTTATATGTAGCAGACAGGGTGTTATTAATATTAGAATGATTCCTTTTAACATTCTTTTAATTGGCAAATAGCCGTGATGCAAACGTCTGCCTATACGCTCTGCTAACTTAGCTATCAACATGCGAGATAGACGCGCTCTCGCTTTGTCGTTCAATACATTTTTATGCTGGACGAGAGAGGGAGGCTATGATTATTCATTATTTTTCTGTAGCGAAATGATATGATAAACGCTATAGGAATCGTTCATTAATAACACAAGTCTGCCTGATGATCAGTGATATCTGTGAAACATATGTAGTAGACAGGGTGTTATTAATATTAGAATGATTCCTTTTAACATACTTTAACTTTAGTTTATAATGTTATTCGAAAAAATATTGTTTTATTATTTAACACTAGTGCTGTCGTAGTAGTGAATCACTACTGCAACAGCTACCGTCCGAAGAAACTTAAAATGAAGATGAATGGGATTTCATCGAAACGTCAGGGAAGAAACTATCCTCCTAAAAAAAACAAATACATTATTCGGAAATCCCAATAAAGATATGTACATATATATAAACGGAATAAATATGCTGTACAGGGTTCTCGATAGTAACACGAAGAGTGAAATAAAATATACACAAGGTGAAATTTGAACTGTAATAATGAGAAAGTAGGAATATGAATGAAAAAAGGGGTTAATGGTGCATGTCCAACTGTGCGAGTATGTATTTTTCAGGATTAGTACTAAAGTTGGTGAAAACTAGAAACAAAATAGTGTAGGTCTAGGAACGTAGAAGTGAGAAGCGGAGGAAAGTTTTACCTGGAGATCCTAAAAGACATAAAGAAATGTTAACGCAATTAAACGAATCGATAAGACAAACGTGTTTAAGAAAGATATATATATATATATAAGAAGATAAGTGGTGTGGAAATACAAATACAAACAAGTGACTTCATCTTACATATACATATCTGATATTGACGCTGCTACAAATGAAACAGACATCAAGTATATATAAGATTGCAAAATTGCAGTGAAGCAGTAATGGTCGCCATAGATTGGGGCGAAAACTTATTAATGCTACAGTACCTGAACTATGAGTATTATGCAAGGGATTGTAAGGGAGACGAAGATTGGAACTGTGTAGGAAATGTTCTAAAAGGAGCTATCAGTAGAAAAATTGTACTAACGAGGCATGCTGTATAGAGCGCAACATAACGGGTCATAGAAATGACCAAAAGAAGTCTTGAATGCAAAACAATACTGAAATATATGCGAGGGCAGTAGCAGGATTCCAATTATGCTACTGCCGGAAAAGATAGAAATTAGAATACTACAGGCAAACTTAGATAGAGTTCGTGCAGCGCATGATCTGGTATATGCTCTAGTTGTAGAAGTAGATAGATTGAATCAAATAAAAAAATTGGACGAGTGACAGAAGACTGGACACAAGCAACTATTCCAGAAACGAAAACTTAGGCGTCTATAGATACTGTGAACTTAACGGATGTGTATGCTCATATTTGAAAGACAATGTTGACAACTGTTATGTCTCACCAAACGTGGAAATAGATAACTATAAGAATAATATTGATGAAATTAAGGAACAGGCTAGAAGCTCTCGAAAAGATACTGTCATTGTTGGAGATATTAACGTGAAATCGCCGGGCTGGAAAAGCCCTATAGCGGATGGAAAAAGCAAGCACCTCGTTGAGTGATTGCCTTGATTTGGCGGTAGTAAATGTTGGAATTAGTTCCACTTCGTGAGGGGGAGAAGTATATCTTTTACTGGCAGTTAATAACGTCTGGAATGCTTAACCTCGTAAAGAGCAGACAAGACCGTTACCAGTTAAAATCACTGAGGTCGAACAAAAGCATGACCTATTGTTGGAATCAAGCGACTAAAAAAAATGGCTTGTAATTGGATGAGAAGAAAACTGGCCAGACTTAGGAGAGCATAAGAAGATAGAGAAAGTTTATAAATTCTTCAAAATGGCAAAAATGGGTTGACAGGTGTAATCAGAAAGCGACATTTATGGAAAAGGCTTCGAAATTGCAACTAGACATCTTAAATGACTGCCGGCAGAAGATCGAACATCTTTTACAGTAAAGAAATTGACCGTAGCTGGAGACCTAGTGAAAGCAGGGAGGGCGCCAAGAATTGTGGTAGTTATAAAAGTAGCGCTAAAATTGATTTTAAAGTGTCTTAATAAATTTTTCAGCCTGGATGTTTGCAACTCAGTAGAAAATCGCGAAAGTACTTGGTTGGAAACAACATTTTAATACCTTTCAATATTAAAATGACAGTATCTCCTAATATACATAAAGGTTTTCACATCACCAAAAAAGTGTGTACATGTCAGGAAATGTAGGCTACTGAATTTCTATACATTTAATAAAACTAATTATATTAACAGTTGTTATTTCAGCTTTTAATAGATATATTGATCAATAATTTATTACAATAAGTCGCCGGAGGAAACTACATATAGAAATCCTGGGAAAATTGAAAATTTTAATAGTATGCAATTTATATGAGGAAATAATTTTCTGAAAGAGAAAATTTTCTATTTATTAAAATCGATGCTTTTTATTATATTTTGTTGGTATTTCCATTTCTTCTTACTTTATGCCAGTATTTCGTTTATACGACCATGATTTGGCGAAAAATGGAACATTACTAAAGGTAGAATGCAATTAAGAAGAATAGTATAAGTGAAATACAAGAAAGTGCTGTCAATATTGATTTCCAAATTTTACAATGCAGTAGAAACAATGTAATGTCCACCCATTTCTTATTACTTGGCATTACCGTTCCTTTTGCTTAATTGTAATGGGATTTTCTAAAATCGCAAATAGCAATTGTATTTGGCAATTACAATGTACAACAATATATTTAAATGTGCATCATCTTTCGGAAAGTCTTAGCATTATATTATATATAATTCTGCCATCCTTTTGATAGCGATAGGTGAAATTTGGTCAATTGCTGTCATATAATTCAAAACTCACAGCAATATGGATAGTGCATACGTGGAAAAATTAACATAACATAATTTCACAATTTGCACAGGAAATGACATTGGACCAGGATTATCAAAAACAGCAACGAGAAAGAAAGTCAAAGCATTTACTTCGGACAATGTTTATAATTTCTTCAGTTCAGAAGATTCTAGTATACTCGGCAAATTCAAGAGAGCAATTCCCGAAAAACAACTTGGAATGATCTATAAAAAATTCTTTTTCATCACGACGTGCCTTCTTACATTAATCAGGTTTTATTTAGATATAGCACCAAGCGACTTCTACCTGTTACTCAAACTTTTCCTATCTGAAAAGAAGTTTTGGTTGGATGAAGTCAACCCCAGCAAGGGACTGGTAGTTTGAGGCTCTTCAACATCCTTGATTCAAGTACGTTGAAGTTCAAGGGGAACGTGTCGAAAAATAAAAAAACTACCTTATTCATTTCATTTCGAGTCTCATTTCTCATCAAACCATTCTTGTATACATCGTAAGTTAGTCCAGATCCTCAAAAATTTCATAAATACTCCAGTGTGTTCCTTCTTTTATGATTCAAAACACATCATCACAAAATAGCATAATGGCATCTCGGTATTGTCGTTTAAAGCTTTTATTATGATAATAAAAAATATCGAATTGTTAAAATACTACAAAATTTGTTATGATTAATTTCATTCAATATCATATGTTATAAAATGTGTTGAAAGTACTTTTTCTATTTCATTTTATTACATGTCGTTGCTTAAACACATTTTCTGGTATTTTCTAATAATGCGAAATGTCAAAGTTTCAGCAGTTCTATATCATGATTTTGTTGCTTCGTATTCTGAATTATTAAGTTTCAGTAACATTACGCTTTACGTGTAATCTAAGAAAGTGCTGTAATTAATTACTCTGCAAGACAAATGTCACCTCATGAGAATACCTGAACGCAAACCAAGATTAGACATTCTTAATGTTACGCAAAATGAAGGACAGGCGTTGGACTGATATGTGAAAATATTCAAGACGCGTTGAGAGAAAATTATAATGTTCCTATGTATTAGTCTGCCTACAACCGTATGGCATTCAGAAATGGAAGTATAAGTAGCTTAAATCAATATTTTATGTTCAAATACGGAGGTGAATCAACTTAATATACATACATACGTGTATAAGATGATTAAATTATACAGTGTACCTGCTTTTCGAAATAAAATAACTAAGTTTCTCCTAAGCGAATCCATTGTTTCCCTAATATAGGTTTACAATCTCTGCAAAATTTGAGGAGTCTATTATCGTTCATATACATAATTTGTTGAGTATAGGTAATTACATCATTTATGATTTCGATAAAAAGTTTTATGGCGATTAGAATTAGAAGTAAAGCTATACCAGCAAATAAGAAAAAGTAAATAAAAATGATGTAGGGTCATAAATAATAATTATAGAAAGAAATTATTTTTGATTGAAAGATTTAGAAAACCTAATGCAATTATTTATACAGATACGAGGGTAGCCGTTTATATTTCGGGAATAGCAAAAAAAAATTTTTATTATCAAAAATAGTTTTATTGCTTTTCAAAATATTCTCCTTGAAAATCAGTGCACTTTTGCATTCGTTTAAACCAATTCGAAAAGCATTGCTACCACTGTGAAGGCGGTACTTCCACAATATGAGTTTGGAATGCCTTAACTACCTCTTCCGGCGTAGAAAACCGTTGACCACGAAGTTTATTCTTGACGTGTGGGAACAAAAAGAAATCACAGGGTGTTAGATCAGGGCTGTACGGCAGATGGCACATCAATTCAATGTTTTGCCCGGTCAAAAATTCAATTGTTTGAACCGACCTGTGAGAGCCCGCATTGTCATGGTGAAGAATGTTCTGTCGTTTGCAGTTTGTTTTCCTTATTTCTTCAAAACCTATTGGCAAACAATAATTGGGTACCATTCGAAATTGACCGTTCTACGACACTCTAAAGGCACGGTTGCAACGTGACCGGTTTTTCCGAAAAAACAGGCGACCGTTCGTTTTGATGTGCTTCGAGCACGAACAACTTTTGTTGATTTTGGCTCATCTTGGAATCGGGCTCATACGTATAGATTCAAGATTTATCACCTGTGACGACTTTATAAATGTTCTTTGAAGCACCGTCATTGTATTTTTTGTGCATTTCTTGGCACCAATCGACGCGATTCCTTTTTTGAGCGGTTGTCAAATTATGTGGTATCCAACGTGAACATAGCTTCTTAACGGCTAAATGTTCATACATCATGCATCGATCTCACGTTATGTCACATAACGGTCTTGCATTATCAATTCAGACACTGCATTAATGTTTTCCGACACAACAACATTTATGGAACGACTTTCACGAAATTCATCGTCCAAAGAACGCCGTCCAAGTTCGAATTCAGTATACCAACGATATACTGTAGTTTTTGATGGTGCTTCATCACCATATAAAGAATTCAACTCGTCGATGCATTCTTGTGAAGATAATCCACGCCGAAGGTTATGAAGAATAATTGCACGAAAATGTTCACGAGTTAATTCCATTTTTTTGCTGACAAAATTTTTAAGTTACTGTCAATAATAGAATTAGCGACCGGATAATAAAAGTGTCAAGGTAAATATATTGTCAAAAATGACAAACTTCACGATGCAATCATCACTAACAGTGTTGCCAGTTCCCGAAATATAAACGGCTACCCTCGTAATACATAAGTTTCAATGCTCGTTACTGATGACATCGCGGCCACGAAAAATTGGCTCAACTTAATTGTGTGAAAATATTTAAAATAATACAAATTTATATTTCTTTGTTATGTCAAAATACTTCATCGTCAACCTTTATCGTTAATCGCTGGAAACTTGCTAGCTTCCTCTGCATGAGAAAAGAGATTTATGTTATGATTAAGTTGATAATTATTGACGTATAGAAATTATTGAAAACTTTGTGAATGTGTTAAGGACAAGTGTCTGGAGTAAGCCATTTATAAGTTTATTTGCGTAGATTGTCCATTCTCTATAACAATACAACAATATATAACAATGCTACAATAATTTTCGTCGCAGTAGATGCGTTGTTTTTCTTCTCTAATTTATATTAGAAACAGTTCCTTAAATGAAATTCTATTAATAGTTCTATAGTTAGTTCTGATTTACAAACATAGCACGTATTTGTAAATTTTGTCTTCATTGTAAATAGCTTTTTTAACTCCGACCTTATTGGCCGTCTACCCTATGGTAATAATCTAATTTTACAAATGTTTGGAAGAGATATGACGATATAAATCACATCCGAACTGTAACCAATTGAATATACTTTAGCGTTAATTTTAATAAATATGGTTTAGTATTAAATTTTTCTGCTTGACATTAACAATTTCAAAAGCGGTAAGACACATTTAATATCTATTCATAACGTTTAGAGAATTCTGTCATTTTAATCAGTATGTAGTGTTGCTCTAGCCAAAGAGGACGTTGTTCAAACTGGGAAATATATTCGCACCTGCTGTGTTGATTTCTACATCGCTGTGGCAATATTCACATAAATCACTATGAAGAGTGTTATCACTAACATTGCACGAAAATCTGCAATAGTTTATAGAGTTTTCGATTGAAATGTTTGCACTAATTTTATATTAGAAACTGTGTACTCAACAGTTGTAAAGCATATGTGTGTCTGCATGGATTAGAAAAACGCTTTATACACTATTAGTTTGAGAATGTTCTTCTACATGGTGTAAAAGTCACGTGTTGAGATTTTGCTTTGTAAGCATGGGTTTTTCAGATTTTTAATATGCTGTAAAGACCTTCCCGCAATTTTAAAATTCAAATCTTGGAACCTCAGGCTGAGTTACTGTTATCGTGTCGCTATAACAGTACTAGGTATGTAATATCGGCAACATACAGTGAGTACAATACAAATTCCAAACGCTTCTTGCGGTACACCAGTCTTAATAGGATAAAGTGTTACATGCATAAAAAATTCCGCCTGCATTTGCTTATAATTGTACAATAACCAAACTCTTCGTACTACTCTGTTATTCTATTTGTTATATATTATTATCTAAAAATTTATAGTGCCAAGTAAAGCTAGAGGTGGTGGTAACGATAGGTAGTTTAATTGGATCATTTTCTTTGCTAATTAACAGTAAGCCGTTAGCCCTTAGACAACTAATATAAATTCCTTTTAATTTATTTAATGTTTGTCTCACAGTCTGTTTTAATTGATCATTTTCTTTGCTAATTACCAGTAAACAGTTAGCGCTCAGCAGAATAAATAAATTCCTTTTAATTCATTAAAAAATTCATAAAAAATTCCGCGTTGGCTTAACAGTTAGTTTTAACTGATCAATTTCTTTCAGAATTAACAAAAAATAGTTAGTCGCAGCTAGTTTTTAAATTTTCCTTTTAATTCATTTAACGTTTGCTATTAGCGCTACTGTCAAATTTTATTTTCTCATTTCTTTAAATATCTAATTAACAATTAATTCAGCGGAAGCTGAATTTTGTCAACTTGCATACTTGATCTTATGTAATTATTTTGCAATTGTGCCTCAGAGGCGTACTAGGGAAGCATCCAATTAGGGGCATAT
The DNA here is from genome assembly GCA_031893035.1 of Dermolepida albohirtum. Classification (NCBI taxonomy): domain Eukaryota; kingdom Metazoa; phylum Arthropoda; class Insecta; order Coleoptera; family Scarabaeidae; genus Dermolepida; species Dermolepida albohirtum. The sequence goes on along the minus strand of JAVIWB010000177.1, from coordinate 70,053 downwards.
GTACAATTGTAATATTCATTGTGAAACAACTATACGAATACCAGGGGAAAACCAGAAATTATATATTTATAATTATCTCAATTTTAAATTATGTATTTTAGATAAGTTCGTTAAATAAAGATTCATTATTCTATACCTTATGCTAATTATCAAATATTTAATAGGCTCATAATTATCTCAGTTCCAAAGCATTTATTTTAGATAAATTCGATAATTAAATTGAATACCCTATGCCTCGTCATTATAATTATTAACATAAAATAAAACAGCTTATTAGTTGTTTTGTCTTTCTTTTCTTTTCTTATTTAGTACATACGAGATCCTCGTCTTTAGTAATTTCACCAACGTATTTTGAGGATCATCTGCTTCAATATTGATGGAAGGTTCTTAGGGTTACGATATCGTAGCGCCTACGAACATCATATTAAAAAGGAACCTCTCCCATTCTCCACAGTTTTCTGAGTTGGAAAGCACCCGAAGAGCAAGCAAGAGAATTGTTAAATAACAAAAAAATGCGGGCGCTGAGACTAAGTCTTAATAAGGACAAGACGGACATTGCAAGAGGTCAGTTACTTTCTGAAATTTTACAATGACGTATAGAATTGTTAATTATGATTTTGTAGTAGAACGAAATGGAGTTTTGATTTATAAGCAAACGAGTCCTTTACATCAAATTTTCTCAAACGCCTACTTAAAATGTTCGAGTTGCTTGATTTGTTCTACTACATCTGTGGTTGCATATCCTTTTCTAAATTCGAATTGATACACAATTTAAGGTTTCAGTCTTTTGAAAAGTTTTTGTAATATAAGTAACAAATTAATAGGTCTGTACGATAGCCTTCCAGGTTATTGTACAATTTGAGCGACTTTACATTGAGACGAGAAATAGCATGTTGCACATTGCATTAAATTGTGTTCAGATATCTACTGATAGCATTTTTGACATCAGCCAACTTAATATTTTAATAGGTAGCGCTATTTGGTAAAGATACCTAACGCTGCAATTATAATTTCTTCTTTCTCTAATAGTATTCCTGAATCATATGGTTGAAATACTTTATTTCAGATATTTGGCGAATAACTAGTCCGTGAGTAATCATTCATGAGCGATATCTTTTTTTAGACTTTCTTTAATTTAGTTATTGCTTTCCACAAAGTGGTCTCTGGATTTTAAGTAGCTTTATTGTATTAATAGGACTTTGAGGCCATTCAGATTATTATCAACTTTATTTTATTATAAATGACTCGCCCAGTAACACTTAAATCTGTTTGAAGGGTTTAGTTGTTTTAGTTTTATATATATTCGAATAAGAGGTGGGACGTACTGAGTTATTTGGGTGAGCTACTTAACGGCATTATCAGTTTCATTTTCTGATTTGGGTGGACTATAAAGACTTAATCGCTCTTTTGAAATATCACTAAATAATTCCCAGTTTGTCTTTGTCTATTGGTTAAATAATGTTTTTTGTTTATGTATTATGTTTGCGCCTAGCCGCACAGAATGGAGAATAATCAGAAGAACAAAAATCTATTACATTTAGATGTTTGTTTAATCAGAAGTCCAATGAGGTTAAAAAATTATGATAGAACTTTCGGTTAAAAAAATAAAAAAGTTAGCTTTGCTGTTATTTAAATGTAATTTATTTATACTCCTATGATATGCCTTGTGCGAACTTAAATTAAAGATAGTTTCTATACTATATCCAGATATCATATATACATACATATAAATACTAAACAAGGGAGTGGAACCCCGTTTGTGGCGTGATACTAGTCACATTGACGTAACTTCAGAAGCAAGTAGTGCGTGATTTTTATTAAAGCTATTAGTTGTGGGTTAATTTTAAATGGAGTGCAGAAACGAACATTTTCGACATATTTTACCATTTTATTTCCGTAAAGGAAAGAAAGTTGCTGCGGCTCACAAAAAGATATGTGAAGTTTATGGTGCTAATTGCTTAACAGAGCGCACGTGTCAGAATTGGTATAAAAAATTCCGTTCTGGAGATTTTTCCCTCAAAGATGAGCAACGTTCTGGTCGGCCTACTGAAGTTGATGATGACCAAATCAAAGTCATAATTGAAGAGGATCGTCATATCACTGTTTGAGAGGTTGCGGAGAGGCTACATGTATCGCACACAACAATTGAAAAACATTTAAAATGTCTTGGGCTAGTTAAGAAGCTTGATATTTGGGTACCTCACGAATTGAAAGAAATTCATTTAACACAATGAATCAACTTTTGCGATATGCACCTTAGACGAAATGAAACCGACCCTTTCTTAAAAAGAATCATCACTGGTGATGAAAAATGGGTCCTGTACAGTAACATAGTTCGAAAACGATCATGGAGCAAACACGATAAACCAGCTCAAACCACATTGAAAGCTGAATTGCATGCAAAAAAGATCATGCTGTCAATTTGGTGGGATTACAAAGGTGTTGTGTTTTTTCAGCTGCTTCCAAGGAACCAAACGATCAATTCTGATGTTTGCTGTCAACACTTAATAAAACTGGATGAAGTAATCACAGAAAAACGGCCAGAATTGTCAAATCGGAAAGGTGTAGTTTTCCAACAAGATAATGTAAGGCCTCACACATCTTTGGCAACTCGTGGGAAACTATTGGAGCTTGGCTGGGAAGTGATGCCACATCCCCCATACAGCCCTGATCTAGCACCATCTGATTACCATTTATTTCAAAGTTGCAGAATTCTTTGAATGGTAAAACTTTCACAAATGACGATGACCTTCACTTGCACCTGGTTCACTTTTTTGCTGATAAGGACCAGAAATTTTATGAGCGCGGAATCATGCAGCTGAAAGAAAGATGGCAAAAGTTCATTGAGCAAAATGGAAAATATATAATTGATTAAAAACTATTCTTTGTTTAAAAAAAAGTGTTTTATTTTATACTATAAAACCGAAAGTACTTAGTTGCCAACCCAATAGATTGTATTGTTATAGAATATAAGCCTCACATTATTGTATTGTTCTTTGCGAAACATGGTTCAAACAACATAATCGATTTGTAAATTAAAACATTATCAGACGAAATCGTCAAGACGGATGTGTTGGAGTTGCTATTTTAGTTCAAAAAATGACTAGCTATGACATGCTTGACTTAAAATTTAAATCAATAATAACTTTATGAATTGTGGGATTAAATTAAAGCAGTTTCAGTTTCCTAATTTTTTTATTTATCGAACCAGTCAAACTCACATTCAGTGCGCGGAATACGTTGATTTCTTTTTGTAAATGACGCCACCAATTATAGTATACGGCGACTTTAATGCTTACTATACTACTTCCTATTCGGAAAAAGACAACAATGCTAGTAACATTCTTTTAAGGGCAATAGACATATATGACTGCATTTATAGTGGATTATCTACTAGAATTTCTCGTCTAGATTATGGTCTTCTGCTCTCGATTTAAATTTATGCACTCATAATTTAAGATAAAGAATACAGTGGCGCGTATTAGACGATACTTATACATCAGATCACTTTCCATTATTATGACTTGAATGTATAAAAATGATAATACTGACACAATATATTCAACACATTGATTAAAATAAAATGGAGCTGTATGCATAATACTTATCAAACCATTATCCTCATATTCCCAATACAAAAACACTAAAAGGAATATAGAATTTTGCACGCATAGCATTAGACAAGCAGCTGACGCAGTTTTCACAGTAAAGAAGCTACATATACCTGAGAAAAAGTTATCACCAATATAGTGGGATAGTGAGTATTCAGACGTTATATATGTGTATAAACGTAAACGCTCCTAGAAATTATAATGCGAACCGCACTATAGAAAATTATCTAAAACATCGGGAAATAACCGCATTTTCCAAGAGATTTTAAAAAACAAAAGAAGAGAACCGGCTGGATAACATTTTGTTACAATTTAACTAAAGATATTCCAAATTTACAAATTTGGAATATAATTACAAACTTTAATTTAACATCTGCCAGTCTTATAAAGCTTTCATATAGCCATGCAAAATGGGTAAATTAACACCTGACTCTGCCCCCTCTGCTGTCGATAAGATCAATAACTGTACAAACAACAAGTATTTTATTTTAGATGTGTTTAGCTTAAACGAAATAAATATTACTCTAAATGACACAAATGATACTGCTTCAAGTTTTGACGACATTAGTTATGCATTATTAAAGCATTTACCGAATAGTCACAAAGAAAATTTACTTGCAGCCTTTATATGTGCTGAAAAATGAAAAAGTTTATATGCTTAACGAATTGATAATAGTACCAATTTTAAAATCAATCCAAATTGAATCTTATCGGCCACTAGCACTTATGTCATGCATAAAAACAATTTATGAGTGTATGGCTAAAGGTAGGCTGAATTGGAGTGGGAGAATAATAACATTTTACGAACTCATCAATTCGCTTTTGAAAAATCTAAAAATATGATCGATGCTTTATCGGAACTCGTTATAGATATACAAATTTTCTTCACAGACAAAGCGACAGTGGGAAGTATATGTATTCTTTGATATTAAAAGTGCTTACAATTGCGTTGACTTGAATATTTTAGAAGAAAAAATTAATAATAGCGTTCCTTAACACGTCCCAGAACATGAGTCTCTTTCATAACCATACGACAAAAATCCTAGATTTTTATTGCATGGATTATTATCCCCAAAAATATAATCTAACCCTAACATTGTTCAATATACGAGGACTGATTCTTTTGTCCGCCCCTGACCCATTTATAAACCAAAACAATTATTTATCTTCACTCAAGTCCGAACTTGTTAAAGTTCGGACTTGAGTCAAGAAGCTAACAAGACTTGTTGGATACAATAGGGGAATCTGCAGTATCATATGACATTGTTAAAAGGTGGTGTCGTCAGTTTAAATGTGGTAGACAGTCATGTACAGAAGAACATACAGGAGGAGCGCCCGTAACCATGACTACCCAAGAAAATGTTATAACGATCCACCATCTCGTGCTGCATGATCGACGTGAGCCAACTAGTTGAAGATACTGGTCTCTCATACCATGTGGTATAGAATATAATTTATGCTAAATTAAATATGAAGAAATTGTCCAGGTACCACGAATGTTGACAGATGCACACAAGGAAATTCGAAAAGACATTTGCAGTCGTCTCTTACTGCGGTATAGACACGCCAAAGAAAATTTTCTTGCAAGATGTGTGACAATGGATGAGTCCTGGATTCATCATTACGATGTAGAGACTAAAATTCAGAATAAGGAGTAGACACATCCAAGTTATTTTGACTGTATACAGCCAAGACGTGTTATTTTAACTCAATATACTGGACAGCACGATCATGATAAACAATTTTGTTTATTCATTTTAGGACTATGTAAAGAAAGCTTAGTAATTTTTACAGATGGATCCGAAACTAACAATAGATTACATTAGTGTCTTACAGTCAATTACTAGCTATAAACCATCTTCCAGAATAAATGGCGTAATATCAAAGGTCATTGATTATCTAGCAGATATAAGGAGACGGAACAGAAACACTTATTTTTATAGGGTAAAGGCCATGAGGAAACCTCGCGTAATGAAAAAGTGGACAAACTGCTAAGTCTAGTTGTGTGGATGGTATTCTGTACAAACCAGTTCTTAATACAGCATGCATTTTAAAAATACTTAAATCAAATTCAATATACATAGGGTACTAAGAAATTTTCCAATACAGCTTTGTTTATTTAATTTTTTCAAAATAATTTCCACTATACGCAATACACCTCCCCATCCTCCGAAACTAACCTTCGAACCAGTTCTTCTCTTTCACCAGGGAGTAAAGCTCATTCGTTGTCCCAAACCCGTAGAAAGGCCTCATCACTGGAAAACCGCCTCCCTTTTAGCTTCATTTTCACAAGCGGGAACAGTGCAAAGTCGCAGAGAGCAAGATCTGGACTGTAAGGAAGGTGCTCGAGAAGTTTTAATCCTGTCGTGGTCAAATATTCGGTACGGGCTTTGGCGCGGTGAACTGGAGCATTATCGTGATGGAGGAACCAAGTGTCCATTCTTGACTTTGGCCGCAGGTTCTTCATAGACCCAATGACTTTAGACAGTCACTGTTCAGTACACCACTTAGCTGTGACTGTCTTCTGTATGTCCAAAACGACGCGTTCCACAATTCCACTCGATTTGAAAAATACAGCTATCATTTTCTTCTTTACAGATGGGGATTTTCTGACAACTACTCTACTACTGTACTACTACTGTATCTCCATCATCAAAGACCCAAACTTTGTTCTGAGTTGTGGTCGGCACAGCGTAATAGTACAGCCAAACAGCCAAGCCTCGTCACCTATTACGATGTTGTTCGCATACCGAGATTGTCCCTTATTAACCTTTTTTAGCATCTCCCGGCACCAAGTCACACGTCGTGTCATCTGCTCTTCAGTAAGTCGATGCTGCACCCAGAGAGAACAAAGTTCCTTCACGTGCAAATGATCATGCAGAATCGAACGAATTGCTGGCGCATTTAGGCCTGAAGTCCATCTATCTGTTGGTAGGGCACTCGCCTATCCTCGCCGAGCATTTTGCTCACAGTAGTAACGTTTTCCTCCGTAACTGACATTCGTGGTCTTCCCGGCTTTTCAGCATCTTCCACAATTAAATTTCCCGTTTGGAATTCTTTATGCCACCCGAAGTTGTGCGATGTGAACAAACATCACCTAGTACAAAAGTCATTTCTTCAAAGCACTGGTCTATGTTTAAACCACGCACGAAATTATAACGCAAAACTGCCCTTATCTCATTTCGTGACCACGATGCCATCGCAAGCACTTTACACTCTCACTGCTAATGAATAACTGGGCCCATCGACATGGCGCGGCGGCTATTATGCACATATGAACATGTCCAAGGATGTGAAATGTGTGTCGCAGTCTTACACCTAGTAATTCATCATGGCTGATTTTAAAAGTTAAAAACTATCCCGAAATATTCTATCGCGGTTTTTATTACACTGAGGCGAATGGGTTGTGATCTAGAGACGCCATGTATTAAAAAAAATATTCTAAGCAGGTTCAACTGTTTCAACAAGACCATTAACTTTTGTAATTATTGATGTTTTTTATAGTAAATAAAAAATTATTTATTCTAGAAATTTGATAAATTGTTAATCTATTCGACTACTAACCTTCTTTTCTAATTAAAAAGTTTTAAGTATCTACATATATATTCAATACTTTTTTAAAATATAATGATTTTCGAATATATAAGTTGTATCATTTCTGAAAACTGTGAACTAATTTTCAGTAAATTTTCAGATTTGATCAGCATGTTGGACACTTGATAGTTCCGCTATTATATGACGAAGTAAAACTCGAAGCAAATGAGTTAGCGCATTAAGTTTTTTTTATACTCGTATTTATCAATACAGTCTCCTTCAACTTCAACGTACTTAGACCACGATATCGAATTGCCAGTATGTCACTTTCGTAACGACCTTTCTCAAGATACTGCAAATATTGCTCTATTATTACAAAAACTTCTTCGTCGGAACAAAATTTTGAGTCTCGATTCGACGAAAAGGAGTGAGTGAGGCACAACCTAAAACCTTAATACAATTTTTTTTGGCAAAAAGAATTTTGATGGGCCATTCCGCGACATTCTTGAGGATGATCTTCTGCAGGATGATTGCCGAAAATAGTTCACTTCGAACCCTAAAAAATCGTGGTCATTATCTTACCCGCTGATGGAAATATCTTAGTATCGTACGAGAATTTAGTATATAAACGTGATAAAGAAAATCAATTAATTAAGTTTAATTATAACAGTTTCATGTATGTTAAGTTAATATCAATATATTTACATGATCAGCGTGTAACCAAAAATATTTTGATCAACCTGTTGGTTTAAATTAAGTTATTTTTTTTCGATATTCGACATTATTTAACATTTAATTTCTCATTTTCCAGCGTATTATTTACCGTAAGTCTTTGTTGCATTTCCTCAAAATTGCTTAATTCAGTACCTGTCACTGCATTATGTTACATGTGGAGGAATATCCAAGGAAAATGATTACTTTTAACTTGATCGAGTTTTACACTTTTCATATTCTTTAAACAACAATACGCTTTTCTAAATATATGTTTAACAAAGTCCGTAATATTTAAAATATATTAACATAAAAATAATAACGTAAAAATATTTAAAATAGAAGAAAGCAATATAAATTATTTTTAGCTTTCATTCTGTTTTTATTTTATAAATATTAACTTATCGACGTTAATTAGCTAAATGACACTCACAGTAATACTTCGTATATAAGTGGAAGATTATAAGCCATTGATTTGAACCTCGGTAAACTATTATACTACAATTTTTGTTTTAGAGAGATCAATATATTTCAATCAGTTTTAATATCGTGGAGAAATTGTGAATAGATTTTTTCAGCTGCAAATGTAACAAACAAATAGAATACTTTACACACACTCATAAACATAGTTTTCGTGATTTTGAATTCAAAATCTCAAAAACTATTAATTCAAATTTAATCATTTAATAATAGCAAAATCCTGTTTCGATTTATTGTTTAACTATTTTCCCATTATAGTTTCGACTTCTGTAGTACCGAATCTAATGTTGAGAAGTTTATCTCTATTATTAGAAAACGAATGCACAAATTAGAACCATTTTTATGCAATGATCAACAATAAACTGAACTTAAAAATACCTCTCAAAATCGAATTAGATTTTGATTAAGAGGTTGAAAATTTAACGTCGATAAATCAAAGCCATATATGAATATCTACTTTTGCAACAATTAGTAATAAAAAGACCGATGAACTACATACTTTTATTAGAAACAAAGTAGCCGAAGAGTGGAAATTGAAAAAAATTTGACACACACACGAGTCTCTGAACATAAAACAAACAATTTATAAATAAACAAGATAGTGGTGAAATTCAAATTACTTTAACAGCCACAAAAACCGTAGATGTTCTTTATAATATAAAATCAAAAAGTAACTATAGTAGTAAAAAAGCATTATTATTTGCGAAGCATTTAGAATGTGTTTTTTAACCGTCTTCATTGGATCACATGGTTAATAATGATGAAAATATTTGTCAGCGATTAAATTTGTGCTATCATCAGAATTGTAGATAACAACAAGATTTAACAAGACGAGATTAAGTTTAGGCAAAGCTATGACACAATCGCCACGTAAGTTCTGTAAGAATTAATTCAGAGAGCCTAAAATATTTTACATTAACATGTAATGCTATTCTAAAACTTTGTCTATTGTCCGGCCTAGTAGAAAGTAACACAAATTATAACTCAGCAAACCACTGGAAGACTAAAGTTTTATTGGAACTTAAGTCCGCTTCCAATAATGTCAAAACTTTTAAAGTAACTAATCTATAATAGTTATGATAGATAATCGATAGTGACACAACACGAATACAGATACATCCAGTTATTAAAGAAAGGTCAAAACTTGTAATATAAAAAATATTGCTTTGTGATGTTTCTAGACGTTTTTCAAGAATTTGATAAGATTTAACACATTGGACTTCTATATAAAATTAGAAAAGTTCCATCTATAAACTTCTTCATACTTAGATCCTTAGAGATTGAAAGACCGTTGTTAAATACCTTTATGAATACATTTTATTCCATAAAGCAAACCTCGAAGTTCTACAAAGTGTTGTGCTCGAGCCATTATTTTACTTATTATGTACAGCTAATCTACACTTCTAGAAAGTCTTTACAGTGACATCAGCTAATATTTGTCATACTATACCGACGTTATTATAGCCCCTTAAATATTTAAAAATCACCTCAATAAACTAAAAGTCGGACGAGGAAATATATATATATATATATATATATATATATATATATATATATCAATTTATTTATCACAAATAAACCTATCCATTCATTGCCCAAAGTAATGGGGTATTATCTTAATGTGATGACGTCGAATATTTATTAAAGCACCTAGAACCTCTATATGGAAGACATATATCTTCACGAAATGGAAGTAGCAATTTGTAGCAGAGGTGAACTGGTTGATTGTCTGTCATAACAAGTTATTAATTTACAAAGCCATGATAAAGTCCATATGGTGCCACGGTATATAATTTGCTATGTTTTGTCTAATTCTAATACTGAAATAATGGAAAGGTTATGTTACTTCAAAGTGATAATTGTGATTCTTCCGTGGTTTGTTCAAAATTACTCGTGATTTTTAAATTGATACAACGAAATTGGTAAAAAAGAACTTTTGTAAGAAGCAGAGTAATAGCATAAATCTTCATTAAGGTAATTTAGTCATTACTTTAATGATACAACTAGCAATATAACAAAGGCTTACCTGTTAGTATTTGGTTTGAAACTTTAGATCTCTTGAAAGAAATAAAATTAATGCAATTAAATATAATGCTGGTTTAGTTTGCTGTATGTTACATTTTCTTAATTATGCAATTTTATGATAGTGAGGTACAAACTGTAATTAAATTTTGAAAATAGACAGAAGATACCAGGTATAGTAGGTATGAATTCATATCATACTAACAAATTCTAATTTTTACCGCTTTATACATCGTATATGCAATGCAGAAATTTTATTGAAAATATTTCTATTGTCCGCGTGGGAGTCAAACCCACGATCTCATTCTCTCCGGGAAGGCACCCTGACCATTAGACCACGGAAATAGTTAAGTCGAGTCTTTCTAATGTGCCATAAATTGCATTATGGAATCAGTTATTATACTTTCTAGTTTATAAATCGGTCAATTGCGAACGTACATTATTATTTCTAAACATTAAGCCGATATATTGAAATTAAGCTATGTTAAAAAATACTTACCATTTGCAGATATAACGCGTGACCTAGCCAGATCAGCTTTATTACCCACTACTATGACACTCTTCTCTTGTGTATACCTTTCCCTCCAGAGGTAATTTAATGTCTCCTCGGCATGTTGGAAGCTCGGTCTCGCAACTATCGAATATACAACAACGCATGCATGCGGTTCGTATGTGCTCAATGAGTTCTCAACCTGGAAATTGGAAAATCGTAAAAAATTTTTCTTCCATCGCATGTTACTAATAAAAACACCCTAAATTTGTAGATGCAAACGTGAAATTTGAATGTGTTACTATTTTCTACTAAAACATTAAGATCAAATTTTTGAGACATATTTTATAAACAAAAAACAAGCCCAAATAGTATAATAGAAAATTTCTTTGGACTTTTAGCTTTTAGTTTGTCTATATTTCCAATATCGTGAGTCTTTAATGTTTTATTATTGGAACACCAATCTAATGCTACTGTTGTTGGGCTGTTTCCACCGTTTGTGAAATTTAAATAATCCGACGTTTCGACAGTTACTCTACTGCTGTCTTTAGGGTAGGCCTGGCAAGTTTTTTGTTTATTTTTTGCAAAATTCATCACTATAGCTGGTAATTCATTAATAGTTACGAAGTGAACTTTTTCAATAATATCATCGGTTGTGACTGATTTTAGCTTTTCAGGACGCTCATCGTCTAGATCATGTTTAAATTTTGCTTTTTTATTTCTCAAAACGAGTGCCGGTTCCATCTTAATTTTTATTTTAGTTGATATTAAACCTTTAGTACCGAAGTATTTACTTATCGCTCGATACTCATTTTTTAAAAATTTTAAAGAAAATAATTCTTTTTAAAAATTGTTTACTTCAAGCTTAAATTAAAGCTTGTTGAATATATATCAATAAATGACAGTTATCAAATCATATGATATAAAGATTGTCACAGAACATAAACTGTATTTGATATTCGGACTACCGATACTTTTATACGATATTTTTTAAAATTTGTTTTAACCTTCTAAATTTATTGTGTTGCTGTGGTATTCAGATTTACTTAAAAAGTATTTAAAAGTCTTAACTTTTCGTGAAGGATCTAGATACTATAGACAGATTGTACATAAATTTTAGGAACAACTAACACTTTATGTGTGTAATCAAGAAAATAATCAGAAGCAACAATGAGATAAAATAGAATAACTATGAGTGCAGACACATCAAAAGGACGGATTCGATTGCCATAGTGTACCAAAAAAGATATACATAACAAGAAATAGGAGTATTTTTATCGACTTAGTATGCACAAATATCTGCGAATGTCATTTAAATATCTGAAATACGAAACTTCTCCATCGAATAAATTAGTTTTCTTACGCAAGACCAAATGATCGGGAGAATGAAAGAATAATAAATGAAGTAATAACAGAACTGTTCTGACAGTTTCATTGAACTTTGACCTCTTCAAAGGGCAATAGCTAAAAAGCGTATATGATTGTTTCCACAAATATGACGTTATAGATGTTGTTGGATGACATGCCAGAAGTTTCACAAATTTTACAATTGAAATATCCAATTGTGTTTAATTTTATCTATATTGTATATATCTTGCTTGAAGGTATACCTATATACATGCATATATATATGTGTATATATATATATATATATATATATATATATATATATATGTTCTTATACCGATACGTCATTTATGCCATTGAACTCTATAATTACTTTATCTAAAATTTAACCTAAGTAATTTTAATCAGAGACGGAATTTGGGATTTGGTATAGTTAAGACAAAGAAACGTAATATTAGTGTATAACATGAGATATTAAAAAAAGAAATATGCGCTACTTATCTTTCGTTCACATTTTGTTCGTTATTTTTTCACTTTCTATTTATAAAATCTCTTCTTTTTAGAACAAAAATAGTCAGTTCCTGCTCTTTCTTAATTTTGCTGCAAAAACCTTTTTGTCGCACTTGTAGAAATTTTTCTTAATAAACTTGAAATCTTGTGACAAAATAGATTTTATAAAAATAATGTTTTATTATACTTACACTATTTTAATATTAATATTAATTAAAATTCTTTTATTATTTTCATTTTTTTCAAAAAAGGAACAAACTAATTTAAATGTCCTTTTCAGATCGAAAGTGTACTTTTGGTCTAATTTAAATTAATCTTATATCAAATGTAAAAACATAATATAAAAAAGAACACTTTTAAAAATTATTTAAAGAACAGAGAATATTTATCATAATTTATAGCATATAGAAAATTCACAACGCACTATTCTGTTACAAATATAAATTAATTTTTCAATTCATATTCTCATGAACATTGTGAAATTATTATCTCTAGTTACTTGTGTTTCATGTTAAATAACTTGATTCAATTGTCGAGTTTATGCAGCTGAATTTTTTAAATATTATTTCTTATTCGACCAAATAAATAATAGTCTGGAGATTTTATAATACGATCACCGCAAAATTCTTCTAGAAAAACAAGATTGATTAAAATATTGTCATGTCTTGTTGGAAATATTCTACAATTAATTGATCATATAACTGTACAACGAATTCTTGCAAAGTAATTGAACGATATGTCTTTGTAATAATTGTTTTATAGAAAAAAACCTATAACATTTCCTCATGATATTGCGGCCCATATAATAATTTTAAGTGGATGCTACTTGGCCTTTATTAAATAAAATATAAATCATCTAACACAATCAAATAAATTCTTAATAAGCAAACGTTTACCTGTTTTAATTATTGAATCTGAACTTGTATAATAAATTTATCCATACATCTTAGTCAATATATATTTAAATTTCCTTTTTCCTAATTTCGATCTAAACTAGAAATATATATATATATATATATATATATATATATATATATATATATATATATATATATATATACATATAATTAAAGATTGGATCGATCTTTAAACATTCGCTTCTCCATAAAAAGTGGGCTCTGTATCTTGATATTTATTGTTAATAATTTTAATGTTGAATTAATTTTTGCCAATACTTTAATTAAAATTAATATGTATATATATATATTTATTTATATTTTGTAACGAAATTTTATACATTTTAGCTTGAACGGTAAATTTTACTTAATGAATTATCTAAAATTATTCCTTTCAAAACCATTACCGCTTACGAATGTTTATTATATCTTAGTACTTACTTATTTTTTCATTACATATATTATTATTTATATATATTTATTTTAAAAGTTTTTTATATACATATTTTTTACACTTTCCATTATCATATGTATAATTAAATTCTTCTACATTTATATTTGATGTCTATTAAGTATGTTATTTAAACATCTTTTCTTTAATGCTTCATATTTGTCTCTCTTATAAATATAATTTTAACAATATTTTCTATTCATCCGATAATTAAATTCCTAAAATTACCCAAGTATCTCTTTATTCTATGTTTACTTTTATTTGCTTTTTAGATCTATTCCTTTTAGACGAAAAACTATTTTTTACAATACTTACATTACGGACATTACATTACATTACTAGGAAAGTTTTGCAATACAGCTTTGTTTATTTAAATGTTTCAAAGTAATTTTCTCTACACTTTAAACCAGTTTTGTCTGCTATGTTTCACTAGGGAGTAAAGCACACTCGTTGTCCCAAGCCCGCAAAAGGTACTCATCACTGGAAAACCGCCTCCCTCTTAGCTTCATTTTCACATGCGGGAACAGTGCAAAGTCGCAAGGAGCAAGATCTGGACTGTAGGGAGGGTGCTCGAGAAGTTGAAATCCTGTTGTGGTCAAATATTCGGTGCAGGCTTTGGCGCGGTGAGCTGGAGCATTATCGTGATGGAGGGACCAGGTGTCTATTCTTGACTTTGGCCGCAGGTTTTTTATAGATACAATGACTTTATGCAAGCACTGTTCAGTATACCACTTAACTGTGACTGTCTTCTGTGTGTACAAAACGACGCGTTCCACAATTCCACTCGATTTGAAAAATGCAGCTCTCATTTTTTTCATTACAGATCGGGATTTTCTGACAACTACGGGTGTGTCCTCATCATGCAGAATCGAACGAAGTGCTGGTGCATTTAGGATTGAAGTACCCTCTATCTCTTGGTATGTCACTTGCCTGTCCTCGCCAAGCATTTTCCTCACAGTAGTAACGTTTTCCTCTCTAACTGACGTTCATGGCCTTCTCGACCTCTCAGCATCCTCCACAGTTAAATTTCCCCATTGAAATTCTCTATACCACCTGAATATCGTTGTGCGATGTGGACAAACATCACCTAGTGCAAGAGTCATTTCTTCGACGCACTGGTCTATGTTTAGACCACGCACGAAATTATAACGCAAAACTGCCCTTATCTCATTTCGTGACCACGATGCCATCGCATTTTACACTCTCACTGCTAATGAATAACTGAGGCCATCGACACGGCGCGGCGTCTACTATGCACGTATGAACATGTCTCAACATGCAGCTTCCTACGATTCATTGTTGCGTCATATTGCAAAACTTTCTTAGTACTCTTTGTACATGTTATGTAAATATTGTACAAAATGAAATAGCAAAATTTGTAGATCAATATTGTAGAAGTTTTTGCCTCATGTATCTATCTATCTACTTCTATAATATTGATTTAAACATTTTTCTATAATGTAATTTACAGTTCTACTGCTTATTATATTACTTATTATTCATTTTTATTCTATTTATTTTTAAAAACTATTTCTACAGAAAATTTCAATATGTACATATATATATATATATATATATATATATATATATATATATATATATATGTATATTTAAATATAACCATTCTGTGTTGGTACTAATCACGCTTTAATTTAATAATTTGCATATGAAATTTATTTAATTATTATATCATAGCAGTACGTACTAATACATTATTATGATCACCTTACAAAAAAGTTAGTACATAATAATATTATTCTTTCATTTTGGTTATTTTCTGTTTTACCAAAGCTTAGGTTTTGAATTATTGAGAAATGTTACTTCTTTTTCGTCCGTCCGCTTTTGTACGTTATATGAATGCTCTCTATCGATTTTGTGGATTTATGGTGGTTCTCTTATATCTCAAATGCGAATGTGACATATAAAAGAGAGAACAAAGGTGAATTCGATTTACGTTGAAATAAAATAAAAATGTAATTTCCTTAGGTATTGTATAAAATATTTTCAATGATCAAAATAAGAGGATGAAATGAAAGACATATGTATGTATGTCTCTAGAGATCATATATTATCACAATATTATTTGAGAAAAGTTTCAATGTACAAATAAGATAAGTCGAGAATTCCTAATGTCTTGCGTCATTACATGTATGTCGAAACCATTTTAATTGATTTTGCATTTAATTGTATTCAATATCTGAAAAAAACTTCTGATTTATTCTAGTTGACGTATTTCTAATAAAAAAATTACAAAATCTTATATTTTACGTGATTTACTATTTATAAAATGTTTTAATCGTGTTTTGAATATTATTTCTATTAGGTATTCCTATATGTTTTACTTTGTTTCTAAGGGTATTTAAATCAATGCAAGCATAGATCAAAATTATATTGACTATGCTTTTGTGTTTTTTAATTTTGATACATAATTATAAAAGTAATTTTATGAATTGTTTTGTTATTTTACACTAATTGATAAAAGTTGAAAATATTAAATTCATTAGAATAATGTCTTATTAGACAAGCCTTCCGTGTGAGACAAAACTTAGTTGTGAAACATACCGGCAGTTGTCTCCTTAAAAGAAGGCTGTAAATATTTCGTAAGAACGCGAAACATACATTTTGAATAAAGAGTTGGTCATGAGAAAATTTTCCGCGAGGTGTGTGTCCCGACTGTTCAGTATTGATTAAAAATTTGCACTAGGGCCTAGTGTAGATCGTAGCACCACAAGCCCGTATTGCTTATCTTAATAAAAGAAAAACTTACAATCCTTTGTTACTTCTAGGGACGAACTAGTCAGTGAATTTAGAGAGTTGGAGGAGATTTCTGTACAAAAGTTCATAAGAGGCGCCACAGCATTTAATCCCTAGAAGTATCCCTGCTAATGCTGAAGCACATGAATCTTCCAATATGTGCCAATGGCAAAATAACAAAAAAATTGGGCAATATAAAAATAAAACGCTAAAGGTGAGATGGGAAGAAAACTCGTAACCAATTTAACAGTCAACTCATTTATTACCAAGGATGTAGGTCTAGTGAACAATGACTCTCGAATATTTCGGGATTAAATTGTCAAGGAGATGGTATACGAGATCTCAAAGTTACTAATAAAATTTTACCAACAGATAATCAATATAAAAAAGGACTGTTCTAGTAACTAAGATAGCAAAGTTATTTGTAGAAATACTAGCTAATTGTTAAGTTTGAAAGAATAATACGATCCCAGATATAAAAGTTATTTGTATAAATATCAGCTGATTGTTAAAAACAAGTGAATGATCCTGGTATCTTAGATCTAACGGTTATTTGTTTAATTACAAGGCAACTATTTATGTTAAATGGATGATACTGGTATTTCAGATCTAGCAGTTATTGATATAAATACCAACCAATTACTAATATTAAATGAACAATACGGTATTTCAGATCTAAAAGTTATGATAGTATATATGTATATTTACTAGCAAAATAATTAGTGACAAAATATGAATACTAGTAAGTAGATTCTTAATAATACTAAACTAAGTAGTATAAGAATCTTTTAATAATAACTACTTGATCTATAAAACAATGTCTCATGAATTAGACTGGATACGTATGCAGTTTATATGAACCATTTATTGGTTGAAGGGCCATTCACTAAATATGATAGATAATAACGATCTATTTTAATGACGCTAATTTAACTAATCAGAAAAATATTATGACAATTATGATACGTTTGCTTTAATAATTTTCGAACTATTCAAATAATGTTATAACTACCTAAAATGCTGCATCGACGTTTAAAATGGTTAAGAAGTCTCTCGAAACAGGTAAGAAGATGTTCATAGGGGGACGTAGACCCTAGTATAAAAAGGTACAGCTACTCGAACTAACACGGCTTGGTATGGTGTTGCTAATTAGTTCCAGAATCACTTAATTGCTGAAGACAAAAACACACAGGAAACGATAGCATATAACCAACTAAAATAACATATTTAATCCTTCCTTAACTATCGGCTGCAATGGATCCACACACGTAATTTAGACAAAGGATTTTTACTAATAAATTAATCCAATTTCGAAGAAATTAAATTTAGGTATACCAAGATCTGACAAAATTTGAGGGAATTTTTCACCGCAGTAACCCAAATTAAAATACCGTGAACAAAAGCTGCTATAAACGTATTTACATACTATGACAGCTCGTTGGGAAGTGTTGTTCTCGAATATTCCTTAACCAGATGGCACTAGTGATGTTACAAAGGATGAAAATGACTTTGCAACTTTAATTAGTTAATTACAAAACTAGAGCTGCTGACGCTTAAAACTGGATAGACAGGACCGTAAAAGGCGAAATTAAATCTAAAGGAAATCGGTGTTTTTAAGAAATTCCGGTGAACCGATTACTGACTGCAAAATTAAGCACGTTATTATTTTTACGTAAGGTGTTAAATTACTACGTACAGCGAGGTTCTCGAAATTTGAGACGGAGATTAAAATGAGCATGTAACATGGTGAAATTCCAAAAATTATATGGTAGAAATTTTAAACGATCATTTCAATCTTTCTTTGCGGAATATTGCCAAAACAAGATCGAAGTTTTACAATAGTATCGAATTTCATTCGGATCGATATCTTCAACATACAAGTGTGTATAAATTTTTATCATTTCGTGATGAATTACTTTCTTGTTGTATTCCATTTATTTTTAAATTAATTCAAATACCTAAATATTTTAAGTAAGAATTATTTATATCGGCTTTTTCTTATAAAAATAATTAAAAGAAGTTTAGAGTGAAATGGAGTTAGATTCGATATATTGTATATATACCATTATTATTGCTTTCCAATTACAGAATGATCTTTCGAAATATCGAATTCATATCATGCTCGCTCCCTTTTTCTCTCAATTTAGCACCTGTTCCGAACGAAGTATAATTATGTTATAACGCTTTATAGGCTTTTCCAACATAAATGAAACGATCAACAAACTGCTATATCAGCGATTTGTGAAACGTGTACGAACACTGTTCACCTGTACATTTCCCTGGATCGTAGAATTTAATCTTCGAAATATTAACTTACAAAATGACAATATCGGAACTGGCTCATGCATAGTCAATGTGAATTAGATACGGGAAAGATTCAAATAGAATCCAATTACTAAGCGAAGTTTATGCCTTTACCTTCTTGTAATTGCGCTTCTCGGAATTTACTGAATAAACATCAGATGCTCCGGTTAACTGTCGCCAATGTAATTTTGCTTTAGAAATGGAAAATAATACGTGATGAGGGTTAAAAGGCGTGTTATTCAAGTAAAGTGTTATGAAAATATTGTCTAATATTTTAACTATGTTGTATGAATTACAAAATTGAAAATGTATTTGTTCGGATATATGTAATATACTTTTTGCACATCTATAATAAAGTAAGTCTACATTATCTAATAATTGGTGTACAAAACCATCGGTTAAACAAACTATTACACTCTACTTTCCTATTCCTTGACGTTTACTCTTATAAGCCAAATCTTTAAAGCTACTGTTGCTCTTGACGTTATTGTACCGAAACTGGTGGTTTGCTAATTTGGAATAGGGTTGTACGGAAGTTGTTTTAAGTCACTTGGAAATTGTGTTTGCAGTGGTGTAATTTTATCAAATGGTTTGCTAGGTATTATGTAAAGAATGCTTCAGAATCTATGATTCCTAGGATTTTACAGTTATGATAATAGATGAGGGAAATAATTTTTCCTTACATCCTATAGTTAGTATCTTAAATAGTCCTATTTGTAGGCTAAATATGTCATCCATTTTTTCACCTATTACCCAGGCAATAGTGAATCGTTCATAAAAAATTCCAGTCATATCATATAGAAAGTTAAAGAACTGATAGCTAATACGGACTATATGGATCTCCCTTTGTTATAGTCCCAATATGTTATATCATACAAATAATCTGACAAACCCTATCCTTTGATAACAAGCCTGACGACGTAGACGATCTGGTATCTAAATTTTACTTATTTTCAATGCCATTGTTTTTATGCCTATTACGAAACCAGTATCTGGTGGATAGAGTCCCTATTTTTGCTGTTGTCGCCAGCGTATCCATGAAACCGTCCTATTATAATAATAATCGAAGGTACTGATTCAGATATATTAATAATATTTTCGTTACCTGGTCACGTGGACATGATTCACTGAACTATTTCCTTACATCCCAAATATAGTTCCAGACTTGTAGTGTTTCGTTTTTGCCGAGTCTGAGTTTCCGCCCCTTTAAACATCATGGTAACCCATTCTACTGATGGCTCATTAGAATATTCCGTTTATTGCAAATCTATATATATATACATATATGTATATATACATGTATACGAGGGTGGTCCCATAAGTACCCGGCCTGACCTAGAGATGGCGGTAGTTGTTCGAAAAATATCACTGTATTAGAAAGCTGACAATCTATAAAGCATAAGTTTAAAGACGCCAGGTTGTATTTGTGTGGCAGCAATCAATAGTGAACGTTTTCAGTGAATTTGTAAAAATGGAGAAAAGTGGTCATCGTTGAAAGGTCTCAGCCCGACCGATATAAAAGCTGAACTGGATTCTACACTGGGCGAGTCTACTCCTTCGTTTACAACAGTGAAATATTGAGTACCAGAGTTTAAACGAGGCCGTACGAGCTGCCAAGATGAGCATCGCAGTGGTCGACCAAATGAGGTGATGACTCCAGAAATAGTGAAGAAAACCACGAAGCCGTACTGAATGATCGTCGACTGAAAGTGCGCGAGCTAGCAGACATAATAGGCATTTCAAAAAGTGCGGTTCATCGCACATTATCTGAAAATTTGGACATGAGAAAGCTGTGTGCAAAATGGATTCCGCGTTTGCTAACACTCGAGCAAAAGCAGTGTCGTGAAGATGTTTTAATTGAGTGTTCAGCGAAGTTTCACAGCAACAAAGCAGAATCTTTGCGCGGTATGATAACCATGGATGAAACATGGGTCCATCACTTCACACCCGAGACAGAAGAACAATCAAAACAATGAACTCAAAAGGTAGAACCGGCTCCGAAGAAGACGAAGGCCATTTCATCGGCAGGCAAGGTCGTAGCATAGGTTTTTTGAGATGCGCGTGGAATAATTTTCTTTGGCTATCTTTAAAAAGGAAACGAAAACTCTCGGACTCAACATTTATAATGAAGAGAATGGAATTATGTATGAAAAAAGAAACCCTACAACTCTGGAACTATGTTCGTAGTATTCCGTCCTAATGATGGCTTATTACAAATACATATATATATATATATATATATATATATATATATATATATATATATACCCAACACTGAGATTGTTGACTGTAGGAATGAGCGGAACGTCGTCGACTAAAGAAGTATTATCAGAAACGTGATTCCAGTCAGGAAGCCGAGAAGAAACTAGATAAAATAAATTGACCTTAAATAAATAAAAATAGACTACTGTCCTTTAAAGGCCCATTTTTTTAAGGTAGTGCTCCATCGAAATCATTGATGATTTGAAATAACATGGTTGGTTAATCCCAGAAAGAGAAACTAGTTAATAATAAGATATAGTGGAGGACATTTATTCACGGTGTTCTTTAATGCCCTCAATACAGTGTTTCATTTATACAATATATCTGTACTTTCTTCATCTTGGCTTCCGGGGTGGAACCACATCTTCGACGATACTGGCACCGACGTTTCGTCATAACTTGCATGGACATTTTCAGAGCTTAACAGTCGTGCTGAAACTGGTGTAAGTATGCGGTGCGGGATTTATATAGTGATATTGGTGACGGGTCAATAGGGCATTACGGTTACGTTTGAGAAGTTTGGAGATGCAGGATTGCCAGGCGTTGTGTAGAGGATAACCATTATCACGGTTTAGTTTATTAGGGTGTTTTAAAGATCTCTCTAGATTCACGGATTTTTCGGCCATAGTATTGAGGGACAGGATTTTGGTCGAACAGAACTAGATATGGTGCCCGGTTTCAAGCCCATGCTCAGTAGGTACAGAACTAGCTTTAGAAATTGATCAATAAGGTTGATATATAACCCCTTTCCACAATTAACTATTTGTAAATTCTGTATACGCATTTCGACAACCAAGTTGTCATCATCAGCAGATAATTTCAAAGTGTCGCACCTGGTAAAACACGGCGAAAAAATTGTACGAAAAATAAACTCCGTACGCGATCCGCACCGTTGAAAACCAAGATGTGCACTGTGTCTGTTTCACAAGATTTTTAAAAAATACTTTTACTTAAACTAACATGCACTACATTGAAAAAGGTTATTATGGTCAAAAAGCGGCTATTAAATATTTAGATCAAACCTCAAAAAATTTTATTAGAGAAGCTTGTAAGACTCAAATCAAACAGAACTTACAAGAACAAAAACAAAAAGTAGTGCACCACGAATGGAACTTAATTAAGAGTCTCAGATCGAAAGACTGTTTTTATTTAAAAGCAGATAAAGGGAATAAGTTAGTAATTTTGAACAAAAGCGACTATTTTCTAAGAGTGAAAAATTTAATCTCAGAAGGGCCCTATGTTGAATGTACGAAAACTCCATTACCAAAAATGATTAGGGACACAAAAAACGCGTTAAAAAGTTGTTCAAAGTTAATAACCCCGAATCTGAATTATAGGCTAAGTGTAAGTAATCCGTTGATCCCTAGACTATATTGTTTGCCTAAAATACACAAACCAGGCAACTCAATGAGACCAATTGTCTCAGGGATCAACTCCCCTACTTACTTGTTATCGAAATGGCTAGTGAATGAATACAAAAATTTGCCCGAAGAAACTTGAAAGTCTCTCAGTCAATAATTCATTAGAATTTATCCAAAGGATCAAAGATTGTAAATTAGAAAAAGGGGAAATTTTAGTTTCATTCGACGTAACGTCATTGTTTCCTTCGGTACCGATCCCAGAAACTTTAAAATATTTAGAAGAACTGCTTCACAAAAATAAGATCGAACCAGAGAAAATAAAGGAATACGTGAAATTAACAAACCTTTGCATGTCCCAAAATTGTTTTCAGTTCGAAGGGAAGTTCTATGAACAAAAACAGGGAACTGCAATGGGCAATTGTCTTTCTCCATTCATAGCGGACCTGTTTATGAGTAACTTTGAAATAGAACTAAAAAATAAAGCTAAATATTTTCCTAGAATTTGGGTCAGGTATGTCTATGATATTTTCGCGGTTTTCAATACACAAAAATGCAACTTAAATGATTTCGTTAAACAGTTAAATTCAAAATTCCCGACAATTAAATTCACAGTAGAAAAAGAAAACAATGACAAGTTGCCTTTTTTGGACACCTTAGTTATTAAGAATGATCTCAAAATAGAAATTGATATTTTCCGAAAAGAAACCAATGTCAATAGATTCATTACGGTTGACTCAAATCACAGCATGCAACAGAAGATGGCTTCATTCAATTTTCTGATTAATCGTTTGATCAATTTCCCACTAACAAAAGTAAGATATGAAAGAGAATTGAACCTCATTAAGAATATCGCGGTATACAACGGTTTCGATTCGGAAATAATCAATGGATTAATTAGAAAGGCCAACATAAGAAAAACAATCCGTGACACCACATGTCTTTCACCACAGAGCAATCGGGAAAAGCATTTTGTTTGTTTACCTTTCCATCGTGTGACAAAAAATCTGAATAGTATTTTTAAAGATCACGGGTTTAAAGTATGTTCCCGCCCTAATAATACCCTTAAAATGCTGTTAGGAAATGCAAAAGACAAAATTGAAGAGAATAAAAAATCGGGAATCTACCGAATTGAATGTTTAGAGTGCAATAGACAATACATCGGCCAAACCAAAAGATCGATCGAAACCAGGTGTAAAGAACACCTTTCGCACATAAAATTCAACCGACCGGAAAAATCGGGTATAGCGAGACATGTATTAGAAAATAACCACAGTGTTAATATGGATTGTTTACATTTGATAAAGAACGTGTACAATTATCGCGAACTGGACGCGTATGAAAGCATGCACATCGTAAAGAATTCAAGCCATCTGGTAAACGTTAATGACGCCGGCCCTCTGCAAACGCCTCTCTTCTCTCTACTGAAAGACAAGAGGAACAATATCATAAAACACACATAAATCACATTGACACTTTTTGACCATAATAACCTTTTTCAATGTAGTGCATGTTAGTTTAAGTAAAAGTATTTTTTAAAAATCTTGTGAAACAGACACAGTGCACATCTTGGTTTTCAACGGTGCGGATCGCGTACGGAGTTTATTTTTCGTACAATTTTTTCGCCGTGTTTTACCAGGTGCGACACTTTGAAATTATCTGCTGATGATGACAACTTGGTTGTCGAAATGCGTATACAGAATTTACAAATAGTTAATTGTGGAAAGGGGTTATATATCAACCTTATTGATCAAGTCAATCAACCACAGGCTCCATCAAATTCAACTAGCTTTAGAAAAATTGTTTTTTATAAGGGCATTAGTGATGTGACGTATGTATATATGTTGAAAGCTTTTTGGACTAAGGAGTTAATGAGGCCTTGTTTTTTGGGAAGGATGATGATGAGAAAAGGCGTTTAGATACCGGTCAGTGAATATCGATTTGCGATAAATTGAATGTCCTAGTGAACTTTTCAGACCTCTCCCATTGAATTCATATGCAGCACAAAGTGATTGACTATGCGGACTTATCTCTAAGTACATCTTACAATATTTAAGTAAAATATTATAAATGTGAATTTTATCTTAATGTGTATATCTATACACCACACAGCAGAAATATTAACGATGACAGTTTTCATTTTTTGAGTTTGGAGTGAACATAAATATTTGTATAGAAACGTAATTGTGTTTGTCTGCTATATTCTTGTACTAATATGGATATATTAGGCATTATAGACAAAAAATATGCTACGTACTTTGAAAGGTAATATTTCAAATAGTTGGGCGATTTTTTCAGCACGGCTCTTAATATAATAGTGGCTTGTCGGTCTCCTTTTTCGAATTAAATGTGTTAAGATATATAATGGCTTACAACTTAGAAGAGATTTAATACTTACATTTTATTACTGAATTAGTTAATATAAACTAAAGAAGTAACAGCAAAAATATACTTAGTTTATATTATGATGAATGAAGAATATATTCTATGGTGTCAAGCCTCGAGAGAATCTGCGGACACACTAAGTGTCTGTCATTTTACTGTGGTACTACGGTATCTTCATGCCATGGCCTTAAAAAAAGGATGAATAGAAGCCTTATGAATTTCTTCAGAGAAATAAACTAGATAGATTGAAAACGCGGTTTGTGTAATTGATAAGGAACAATCATAAACTGTGAAAGCGCAAAGTAAACAAGAAGTCACAAAACATGACTTCAGTTCATTTACAAAAATTTCTGATAATAGTTTAGTAGAGAGAAAGTGTTCGCAATAATTTATTCTTTTCTCTTTAACTTATATAATGGCGAAAATATAACAATAAACAGGCATTAGTAATACTTTTGAAAAATTTTTATAAAAATTTAAAAGATTTAAAAACATCGATTTGGTGTTTTCGTTAGTCATTGACAGAAGTGAAATTAAATCTATTGTTATTATTCGCTTCCTTAATTAGTCTTAATTATTGAATTGGCATTTTTGATTGCTGTGATCACAAAAATAACCACAAAAAACTACACATACATATATTTTTTGTATAGGATGCGATCAATATGTTCTCTAATCTAATAAAAGCCCCCATAGACGTGTCAGTACTTTTCATTAAAAGTTGACACATGTTATTCACATGACACGCAACGAAACAATGAAACTTTTACATCAGATCGCATACTAATCGTATCAACATATCTGAATCAATGCAAATAGAAAAGTTCAAAAATGATGAATTTTTACTAAAAGTGCTAGCAAAAAGTAAAATAAAAAATCTGGCTTTATTGAATTGAGTTTTTATCTGTTATATCTTCTAAATGCATATGTCCTAAAAAGCTGTATATACATGACACGAGAATATGAAGAAAGTAATCAACTGACATCACGCCACATGTATTTGAGAGGATCTTAAATATGTCGTTTAATTATGTTATGATTCAAACAAATCGCCTTTTATCTATAACGACTAGCGTCCACAAATCGGACTGCATGTATTGCTTGACAATACCTAAATTTAAGCGATATTTTAATAAATGTTTAGAAAGAAAATTGTAATTGTGTTGTTTTGTTGTAAAAATGATCATTACTAGGACATTCAAGTCATCTATATGTGTGTTGGCATATTATATATTGCATTTGGTATATACAGGGTGTCTATAAAAGAACTCCGGGGTTTTAAGACAAAATATTTTAATAAAGTAAAAAACGTACATACATGTTTTATACATGATTAGAAAGCTTACATTTTCAAGATTTTTTAACAACTCAGTGAAGTTCAATGTGAGCTCCGTGAGTGGCACGGCACACGTCGAAACGGTATTCTACCTCTTCCCATGTCCTGGCGAGCATGTCTGGGGGAACGGACGCCACGCAATTCTCTATTCGTTCCCTGAGATGGCGAACATTTCGAATTTTCTCCGCATACATAAGATTCTTGATATGCCCCCAGAAGAAAAAGTCCAACGGAGTCATATCAGGGCTCCTTGGTGGCCATGAAATAGGTCCTTCCCTTCCAATCCACCTGTTGCCGAAACGAGCGTCCAGTGACTCACGCACACGCAAACTGAAGTGTGGCGGCGCCCCATCTTGTTGGAAGTAAACTAAACCTTTCTCCGCCTCAATGTCATCCAACTGAGGATAAACATACTCCTCTAACATGTCACAATAGACATCACCATTGATATTCCTTTCGACAAAAATGAAGGGACCTATGACTCTGTCACGCATAAGAGCACACCAAACATTCACTTTGGGCGTGTCACGTTCGTACTCAATAAACTCATTGGGCGGCTCTGAACCCCAAATTCTGCAATTATGCCTGTTTACAGTTCCGTTTACATGAAAAGTAGCTTCACCACTAAAAACCACACTTTTTAAAAAATCATTATCTTCATCAATTTTATCCAGCATGGAAACAGAAAATTCGAATCTCTTAACCTTGTCTGCCGGTTTGATATGGTGTAAAAGTTGTATCTTGTAGGCAGTTAAACGAAGTCTTTTACGAATTACCTTATGGACTGTTGATCTTGGTAACCCCAAGTCCAGACTGCGTCTTGTTAACGATTTCTTAGGGCTTCGAGTGCATGAAGCTCGGATTCTGTCCACATTCTCTTGAGACACACGCGGCCTACCCGGCGACTTTTGCTTCAAAACACTTCCTGTTTCCTTGAACGCACATAACCACTGACGAATTGTTTTGTCTGTAGGCGGGTCAACACCATAGCTACGTCGAAAGTTTCTTTGTACAGTAACAACAGAATTAGTTTCTATGAGCCAAATAACACATTGAGCCTTTTGTTGACGCGTCGCCATAGCGCGGCAGTCCAGACGACACTGACTGCCTGCCGCAGCCGCTACGTCATTTCAAGGTCAACGCTCCGCAGCGCTGCCAACTGTTGAGAGAAACATTCCTAATTGGTATGAGTAAAACTCTTTGAGCTGCTTGTTTCAAAGGAATTGATCAAATTTTGCTATCTTTTATAGTTTAAAAAATATTAATTTTTTAAACCCCGGAGTTCTTTTATAGACAGCCTGTATATATAAATATACGAGGGTAACAGTTTATATTTCAGGAACTGGCAACACTGTTAGCGTTGCCTCGGATCTGATGATTGCATGGTTAAGTTTGTCATTTCTGACAATATATACAAGGTAAATACCTTGACAGTTTTATTGGCCGGTCGCTACTGCTAACTCCTAGAACATTGAAATCACTGGTAACTCTTCGGATTCGATTGATTCTAGAACCTCCTCATTGACCTTGACTGTTTCAACATGCAATGAGAAGATACGAGAATCGGCTGAGTCTCTACTTAGAATTATTAATTGTAAGAATGTTCTAAATGTACGAGGAAGCGTTTTTATATTCGCGGAATGGGGGACAAGGGGTGGAAATAAAAAAACCAAATTATTTTTCTTTTTCAATATATTCACCTGCAAGACGGATACATTTTTCACATCTTTCAATTAATTTATTTTTACCCTCATAAAAAAATGATTTCTCTTTATCTGCAAAATACGCCGAAACTGCCTCCTTGACTTCATCATCGGCAGTAAATTTTTTACCCCGCAGCTCTTTTTCATTTTCGGAAACAGGTTATAATCACTCGGGGCAAGGTCTGGGCTGTAGGGTGGGTGATTCACAATTTCGAAGCCCACCTTATGCAGGGCAGCTAACGCAACGCGGCTCTTGTGGATGGGCGCGTTGTCGTGCAAAAGCAGAACACCTTTTGTCAATTTTCCCCGTCTTTTCTCTTTAATGGCTTCTTTTAGTCGCTCTAATATTGAAGCGTAATATTCTCCGGTTATAGAAACATCTTTATCTTTATAATCCTCCCGAGTCCCAAAATACCGTTGCCATGAGTTTTTGAGCTGATTGTGACACTTTAAATTTCTTGGGAGGTGTTGTGCCCTTTTTATGCCACTGCATGGAGCCTCGTTTGGACTCAGGTTCATAATGATAAACCCAAGTTTCGTCTCCAGTAACAATTCCACTCAATACACCATCCTTGTCTTCATTACAGAGGTCCAAAAATGCACGCGAACATTCTACGCGCTGTTGTTTTTGCGGCGGCGTGAGCATTCTCGGCACCCATCTTGCGCTGACCTTAGACATGCCGAGATGATCGTGTAGGATTTTAAAAATTGTTGCATCGGATACTCCAATCATTTCTGCGAGTTGTTTCTTCTTTAGTCGAGCATCTTCGAGTACAATTTGTTCAACTTTTTGGATAAGTGCTGGCGTGGTCACCTCAATGCTCCTGCCCGGCCTCGGGTCGTCTTCAAGGGATTCCCTTCCTTGTTTAAATAAACTATGCCACTTGTACACCATGGTTTTTCCTGGACAAGAGTCGCCGTAAACCAATGACATCTCATCCATTATGGTCGCGACTGATTTTCCTTGCCTGGTAAGGAACTTTATAACGGCACGATATTCGATTTTTTCCATATTTCACTTTTCACTACTGATTATGTTACTTGGTTGACGATAGCTCAAAGAATAACTGTCTAATAACAATGAAAATTCGTATTTATACTAATCATGAGTCACTGCAAAGGCCACGCCCCCAATGCGCCTACTCACCCCTCTACAACCCGCTCATTCCGCGAATATAAAAACGCTCCCTCGTACCAATTTTTAACAAAACCAATTTTAACTTTTGTATGTACCATATAAATGTTTTTAATATTTGCAGCTTGTATAATACGAGGGTAGCATTTAATATTTCGGAAACTGGCAACACTGTCAGTGTTGGCTCCGATCTGATGATTGCATTGTGAAGTATGTCATTTTTGACAATATATTTACCTTGATAGTTTTATTATTCGGTCGCTATTTCTATTGTTGACAGTAACTTGAAAAGTTTATGTCAACGGGAAAATGGAATTAACTCGCGAACATTTTCGTGCAATTATTTTTCATAACTTTCGGCGTAGATTATTTCAGCAAGAATGCATAGACTAGCTGAATTCTTTATATGGTGATGAAGCACTATCGAAAACTACAGTATATCGTTGGTATAATGAATTCAAACTTGGACGGCGTTCTTTGGACGATGAATTTCATGAAGGTCGTCCCGCAAATGTTCGTGTGTCGGAAAACATTAATGCGGTGTCTGAATGGATAACACAAGACAGTCATGTGACATACCGTGAGATCGAGGCATCTCTAGATATTAGTAACACCAACGTGGATAAGATCCTGTATGAACATTTACCCGTTAAGAGGCTATGTTCTTTGATTGAAGCCAAGAAATGCACAAAAAATACAATTGCAGTGCTTGAAAGAACATTTATGAAGTCGTCATAGGTGATGAATCTTGGATCTATACGTATGAGCCCGATAGTAAACAGCAGTCGACTATGTGGGTATTCCAAGATGAAACAAAACCAACAAAAGTTGTTCGCGCTCGAAGCACATTTAAACAAATGGCCACCTGTTTTATCGGAAATACCGGTCACGTTGCAATCGTGCCTTTAGAAAGTTATAGAATGGTCAATTCCGAATGGTACACAACTATTTATTTGCCAAAAGTTTTTGAAGAAATAAGGAAAACCAACCAAAAACGACAGATAACTCCACCATGACAATGCGAGCTCTCACAGGTCAGTTCAAACAATTGAATATTTGACCGGGCAAAACATTGAATTGATAAGACACTCGTCGTACAGCCCTGATCTAGCACTCTACACGTTCCCACACGTGAAGAATAAACTTCATGGTCAACGGTTTTCTACGTTGGAAGAGGCAGTTGAGGCAATGCTTTTCAAATTGGTTTAAACGAATGCAAAGTGAAATCGTAAGGACCCCAATTATCGAGCTTGTTGAGGTACCCTAGGTTCTTAGATGATCATGAACGCTTGACTGATAGATGTTTTACGTTCTTGCAATTTCGCTCTCGTGCCATGTGCATTAGGTTTAATCCGATCGACGCTTTTATTTTGTCATCAACTTCGGTTGAGCCTCTCTGACCGAGAGGGTTACTTCGCTGACGGTTAAGAATAAAATTAGAATTTTGTGAACCGTCGTTGATATTAGCATTCTTGTAGACCACTATCACATATTTTACATAGAGTTTCACTAGTTCGACGCACTTTATTCCCTTTAGAAATCTCTTATTTTTTCCCCAAAACTATCATGAAGATAGACGCAAATGACTAGCACTTGCAAAAATGCGTCACGACTTTCCAGACAATCCAATATTTTGATAATTTTGGTACATACATCCATGGACTTTTTAGGGATCTTAAGAATATTCCTGCATATGCAAATGATATATCAAAACATGAGTTAATGTAAATATGCCAGAAGGGTGTGGTATCAACGAAAATATCAAACTTACACTATGAGACATTTTGTGTGAAGGTGGTAAAAAATTTCGTACTAAATTTAATATTAACAGGAACTAGCTTTCATATCAAAATATATAATCTTAAGATGATGTTAGTTGTATACAGTTTTATGAAAAATATATTAAATGTCAAAAAAATATTTTCGATACTCCTACAGTTAATTGTATATAGTGTATGTATAGACATTAGTTATCCAATTTGTGCATTCATTCCTGACATGACGAACGGCTGCATGCAAAAATCGTATCAAACGCATCAGAGTCGATTTGCAACAGGAACACTCCTTGCGTTTGGGGTATTTTGTTCATGATTTGTTGTTATTTTATACTATATATATATATACTACACAATACTACGTAAATGAGATGTACTCCTTGTAGCCATTTCATCAGTTACATTTCATGTCTATGCATGAATCAAATGTAAAAGTTCAGAACGGACCATGTCTACATTTTTTCTAATTAAATCGTTGAATAAATTTTAGAATGTTATACTTTAAAAATTAAATACCAGGTATTATGAAGCGGAGTGTGATTAATGATTTATCGTGTAATTCTATGAATACAATTGGTAAGTACATCATGTATTGCGTGGATAGTAACAAAAATATGGTGTACTAATTATAAGCCTACTAGGTAGTTGTATCTACAAAACATGGATATCAGTAAGCGAAAAGTAAACGTAATAGATGTACTATACGTAGATCTTTTAATGTAAATCTTTTGTAATATATTCTAAATTTAAATTTCAGAAATGTTTACCAATATTATTAAACATTGTACTTATTTTAAAATAATTGTTTTAACGGCAATAATTCTCTAGTTACTTTTGCTTTTAATACACTTTCTGGTTTCTTAATACTAAGATATTATATTTAATAAATCGTACAATTCAAATTTTACTAATAAATGAAATCTAAAACTAATATAATGTCTAATGTATTAAATAGAATGCTGTATCAACTACTTATTATAATGAAATTTCTTTCTTTAGGTAGTCATTTTTGATTCTTTTAATAAGCAAAACAAGTAATTTTTTTTAAGCTATTTCTTTCTTTTATTTGTTTAAGGGGGAAAATAACGTGAAGAGATACTGTCTTTTTGTGAATTCTTTTTAAAAAATGGATTTCATAAACAATACATATTAAATATATGTGGTACCATTTACTATAAAGATCCTTAGTAAATATTTAAATAATACAAAATTCATACATTTTCACTGTTTATTATTAGAATCTTATAACAATTATTTTAATTGCACGGCAGCTTCTTCCAGCGGAACAGAAACAAGAAAAGAACGTAACATATATAACATAAAAAAAGCTGCTATAAAATAATCAGTTGATGCTTACTGAAAAGTTGGTAGTCGTCGTTAACTTTTATAGTAAAATATGAAGTAATTATAAAAAATTTAATGTAACTGTTCGTAAAAGTATAAAAATTAATTTGGTAGTCTGAATTTTTTAAATTTAAGTTTATTTTTAACGGCAAAACCTTTTTAAGTACATCGTATTCCCATTTTCTGCTTATAGCTTTTTTTTTAATGCGCTTTATTTTTTTCTAATTATTCCACAATTTCGCTTAGAAATTATTAAATATTTCAGAGTTTTTTTACACTAACACAGCACCATTAACGTACCACTTAGAACAACTACATAAATTAAAACCCAAATTACGATAGCATATTTAAGCAAGTCTACGAGGGTAGCCGTTTATATTTCAGGAATAGCGAACAAAGAAATTTTTTATTATCGAAAATAGCTTTATTGCTTTCCAAAATATTCTGCTTGAAAGTCAATGCACTTTTGCATTCGTTTAAACCAATTCGAAAAGCATTGCTGCCACTACGAAGGCGGTATCTTCAAAATATGAGTTTGAATATCTTAACTGTCTCTTCCGGCATAGAAAACCGTTAACCACGAAGTTATTCTTCACGTGTAAGAACAAAAAGAAATCACAGGGTGCTAGATCAGGGCTGTACGGCGGATGGATCATCAATTCAATGTTTCGCCCGGTCAAATACTCAATTGTTTGAACCGACCTGAGAGAACTCGCATTGTCACGGTGGAGAATGACCTGTCGGTTTCGGTTTGCTTTCTTTATTTCTTCAAAAATTTTTGACAAACAAATATTTGTGTACGAAATTAACCGTTCTACAACTCTCTAAAGGCACGGTTGCAACGTGACCGATCTTCCTGAAAAAACAGGCGACCATTTGTTTTGATATGCCTCGAGCGCGAACAACTTTTGTTGGTTTTGGCTCACCTTGGAATACCCACACAGTCGACTTCTGTTTGCTATCGAGCCCATAAGTATAGATCTAAGATTCATCACCTATGACGACTTTATAAATGTTTTTTGAAGCACCGCCATTGTATATTTTGTGCATTTCTTGGCACCAATCGACGCGAGTCCTTTTTTGAGCGGTTGTCAAATTATGTGGTACCACATAGCTTCTTAACGGCTAAATGTTCATGCAAAATCTTAAGCACGCTGGTGTTACTAATACCGAGAGATGCCTCGATCTCACAGTATGTCACATGACGGTCTTGCATTTTTAATTCAAACACTGCATTAATGTTTTCCGACACAACAACATTTGTGGGCCGACCTTCACGAACTTCATCCTCCAAAGAACGCAGTCCAAATTTGAATTCTCTATACGAACGATATACTGTAGTTTTCGATGGTGCTTCATCACCATATGAAGAATTCAGCTCGTCGATGCATTCTTGTTGAGATAATCCACGCCGAAAGTTTTGAAAAATAATTTCACAAAAATGTTTGCGAGTTAATTCCATTTTTTTGCTGACATAAAATTTTCAAGTTACTCTCAACAATAGAAATAGCAACCGGATAATAAAACTGTCAAGGTAAATATATTGTCAAAAATGTTGAACTTCACGATGCAATCATCAGATCAGAAGCAACATTAACAGTGTTTCCAGTTCCCGAAATATAAGCGGTTATCCTCGTATAATTTATTTGTTTTTACAATTTAGCACAAACAAAGTTAAGTTGTGGAAATGAAATTATCGTTTGCGATTAAAAAGACACCGAGATTGATGAGGATTTTTTCTCAGCGTTTCTACAAATATGCGATGAGGAAAATAAAACACCAGCAACTATTATTATTACCTGAAGTGACATAGTTAAGTATCGCAAATGCTGTAACCTAGCACCTTATACATTAAGACACTAAGTCGACATTCACTATCCTAATTTCGGTCATAAATTTCAGGATATTGTTGAATTGCTTGGACGCAGTTAACAATAATATGAGAAAATACAAACCCTAAAATAAAACTATTTATTTAACACTTATGTACAAGTCTATTTTTTATTATAATTTAAAATTTTGTAATGTTCGAAATTGTTGTTAGTTAATGGATATATTTATTAAACTATTAAAATTTACATGCCGTTCTAGGAATATTAAATGACAATAAAAATGAACAATCCCAAAGCTCGTCAAAGTGGGAAACGAATATTCAAATCTCAATGCATTTGGTAAGAAATGTGCCCCTTTGATCTACCGCCTTGTGATTTATTGCGAATTAGGATATTTTACAAATTAGTCTAAGTGCATTGTTAACTGATAGAAATTTTAAATTGTCGGCCTATGCTAATAAACTAATATTGCAAAATGTAAAATTTGTAATATTGATAATTGATGTAGACTAAAAGGTCTTGATCAAAAATAAAACTATGATATCACAAGATATAAAATAAGTAAATATTTACGTTTCCTGAACAGCAAAGTTACATAAAAGAAAGTTAATAATAAACTGTTGGGAAGAATATCTATTTAGGGAGCACCAATAATTTCATTGTCTCTGTAACATCTGACTTGAAGCCCGATAGATCTATGTGACAAAACATCATTCGTGGGTGACTGGTTGAACAGCAGTATTAGAAATAATGAAGATATGTTTCAAAAACAATTTGTGCTCATTAAGTGCATCCAGAACCTAATTTTTACATAAATATTGTTTATTTACGTTTTTTCTTATTTAAATAATATATAATATTTAAGTAAAATGTCAAGTTTGAGCATGAGAATTTTCAATAGTATATTTATATCCTTTCATTTTAGTCGTACGTACGTAAGCAATAAATTTGATCATTCCACAATATATAGTTTATATTAATAATTCCACTTTCTTTTTCATATTTAATTCTTATTCTACTTTAATTTCCAATAATGCTGTTAAATATTGCAATATTACTTTTACAGTAACGGTTATTTGAATACCATTAAGTGCTACTGGACAAATTAAATGAAATTTTGGAGTGCTTATAATTATATATTTTTATAATGGTTCCAGTAAGCTATGGGAAAGTACTTGAGCTTTTTAGACTAGAAAATAATCCTAAGTTTATTTAAAACATACCTTACTTATGTTAAGGTTTTCTTCATTTTCTATGATTTTTTTTCTTACTTTTGTCTCTGAATCCTTATCCTTGGCATGGTATAAATATTTTGTTGCTTTCCGTTTTCCATGACATTTTTTTTTATATTTTAAATATTTTGTTGTATTTAAGTACTAGAACACTTTATCGTAAATGTACTTTTTACGACTTACTGTCTTCTGTCACTATTAAAAACAGTAAAGTTGTAAAGGTGCTTCTTTACGATATGGTGCCATATTTGATTAACATTTTTTTTCAGTATTCTATAATAAAAAAAATTACTTTCTTCATTTATGTTTGCGTTTTATCTTTATTACAACGTTTTCGTAAAATTAATTTATGGAGATATAATTTTTATCTATATCTGTGAATTATTACTCACTTGGTTTTTGGGTAGCACTTATTTTTAAATATTAATGCAACCGTATGAATTATTTAAACTAATTACTATTTTTTAAAACTAGTGGAATTTATTTCAATAATTGGAGAAAATTTAAGTGTCATAGTAAACTACAACCCTTTCTGGACTTATTGTAATTCATAAAAGAAGCGTTCATTTTATTCTTTTTTCTAAAGGTAGTATAAAACAAATTAACTAATATTAACTAGGGTTTTGCGCAATTTTCTTTCGTCTTTACTTATTGTAAACAAATTATAAGAACTACAAATATGTTCTGTATATTTTTAGAAAATAAATGTTTATATGTAGTATACGTCTTAAATGTTTATGGAATCTGCACCCTGTTTCCCAAATCTTTTTAAATTAATTATAAAAATATGGTTTTACTAAAGAAGAATTACCACTACAAGGCAAATCTACGAAATACAGACGTAATTGTAATATATATATATATATATATATATATATATATATATATGTATATATATATATCGCCAAAAGAGCAACGAATAATACGTTTTTACTCCTTTACTTAAATGTGAATGTTACGTTTTGTATATATATTAAAAAATTAGTTGTCATTTACGACATATGTTCTTTATAAATGACAATCAATTTGTGCAATTCTATCTCCTCCAAATAGTGCACTCTGGGTAGCGCATAAAGATTATAAACATAGCAATCCAGAGTCTCCTATTAAAGGGGCCTCCTAGAGAGTACAGAGTACATACAAAGGGTACTAGGAAAGTTTTGCAATACAGCTTCGTTTATTAAATTTTTTTAAAGTAATTACCTTTACACTCAATACACCTCTCAATCCTCCGAAACCAATCTGACAAGTTTCACTAGGGAGTAAAGCACACTCGTTGTCCCAAGCCCGCAAAAGGTACTCATCACTGGAAAACCGCCTCCCTCTTAGCTTCATTTTCACATGCAGGAACAGTGCAAAGTCGCAGGGAGCAAGATCTAGACTGTAGGGAGGGTGCTCGAGAAGTTTCGATCCTGTCGTGGTCAAATATTCGGTGCAGGCTTTGGCGCGGTGAGCTGAAGCATTATTGTGATGGAAGAATCATATGTCCATTCTTGAGTTTGGCGGCAGGTTGTTTATAGATCCAATGACTTTAGGCAGGCACTGTTCTGTATAGGAGTGGACGTGCTATTGCAGCGATCGCTTTCGCAGTAATTATGACCTAAGTTTAGTGTGCGAAATATTGCGAATAATAAGCGAACTCGTGTTAGTCGTATCACTTTTAGTGATGTTACTAGTGAAAACATGCGTTTTAGTTAAAATAAATGTGTTAATTTTGTGTTAAATAAAGTGAAAGTTTGGCGTTTAAAAACATTTCCGTGAAACTGTTTCAACAGTTAATTCTGTTTAAATAGTGAATGTAATTCACTGAAATAGAGTTAATATCTACTTCAAGTGATAATTAAGTATCGGGAGTGAGTTTTTAATTTGATTAAAACATGTAAATCGCGTTGAAGTTCAATTTAGAAAGTTAAACTTTCTAAATTAGAAGCATGACCTGTACGGCAACAGCATAGCAACGACAGTTGTGTGGCCCGTCCGGTAATAGCATAGTGACCGCAATTAGGAGAGGGGCAACAAGGTAAAAAGTTAAAGTTATTTTAATTTCGACGATTTCATGGAATTTCAGCTTGATTTAATTAATTAGTCGATTGGATTCGATTGGTTAATAATAATTTTATTTTTTCTAATTTGACAAAATCTACGTTTTGTTTGTTCGGCTGCGTTATTTAGATTTAATTTGGTAACGCTGTTAGAGTAATACTGTTTCCGTTTTACTTTGATTGTTTTATTCTTTTTTAATTGGGAAATATAGTTAATTTCGCGAATAAATATGGCTGACGCCGGTGCGTTGACCAATCGGAGGGATTTGTAGATTCGCGGAGGGAGAGTCTTCAGAGCGCCGTCGTCGACAACGATAAAGTGTCCGTGGAGGACAGGCTGAATAAAAGGGCGCGGCACTTAACGGTATCTATTTGTGAATTGGTGCCGACCAAGACGGAAACGCTGAGGGTCGAGGATCGGAGAAAAGTGCGCGACATGGTAGCAGAAATGCTACAAATAGTTGGGGAGCAGCATGGCCGCGGAAAAAAGAGAGCGGGAGAACATCGTAGTGATGTGTGCAGCCCGAAAACCGGAGTGCATGTCATACGCTGACAAATTAAGGGCTGAATCGGTTACGGTGAAAATTCAGCCAGAAAACAAGACACAGACTGTAGAACAGACGAAGAGGGAGCTGGTGCAGAAGATGGATGTCGTCAGTAACAAAATAGGGGAGCGCGATGTACGTAAGGGAAAAGTGGGCGTGGTTTTCATGGAATGCAGCACGAAAAGGGACGCGGAAAAGCTGAAAGTTTCGGTCGTGGAAAAAATGACGTCGGCGAAAGCCCAAGAGCTGTATCTTAGGAATCGACGAGACCTTAAAGGACGCCGATGTACTGGACTGTTTGCGCCAGCAAAACGAGGCGATAGAAGCAAACTACGGTAGCGTGGGAGAATTATCCAGTAACGTAAAGTTGGTGAGATTCTTTTCAAATAAAAGGGATACGGAGCGCGGTGTTAGGAACGCGGTTTGTATTGTGAGCGGTAAATTTAGGCAGCTTGTCGTTGACAAAAAAATAAAAATCATGTGGCGGGTTTGTAGCGTGCGAGATTATAGCAATGTATATATTGCTATAAGTGCCTAAAGTCGGGACACAAAGCGAAGGACTGCAAAGGGCAGTTGACGTGTAAGAAATGCGGCGGGGACCACGATAAGTCTAAGTGCGCTTCGGAAATTATCAAATGCGTGATGTGCGAACGCACGAGAATTCCGGGTCTCGGCACTAAGCACGAGGCCTATTTCAAGGGAGTCTCCTGAAGGAGGAGAAGAAACGCACGAACTTCAATGGATAATACGCCGGGTACCACACAAATGCAAGCGGTCACTAACAACGTCGGTTTTAATTCATGAGTCCAAATTAATTTAGGGCGTGGCAGACGGCACGGAATGTCTAGTCCAAAAAATAATTCGGGATAAAATTAGCATCGCGATAGTATCGGAACCGTATGTAATTAAGGGCAAAGTATGTGGATTTTCTGCGCGGTTTAAACTACACTACGTAAACAGCACAAGTGACGTATATAGGACGAAGTGCGCGGATTATAAAGAATTAATTAGAACAACCCGGATGGGGAATAGCGGGAGTTTTGTACGAAATCGGGAGGAAAAGACCCCTGGGAACTCGCGTATCGCATAGTTAGTATGAAAAAAGCGAGCGCCGGCGCAAGAATGACGTTAAAACGAGGGGACGGAAGTTTTACTCAAAACGCGTAATTTCTTCTGGAAACTTTCTTTCCGGAAGACGACGTAAATACGGACGAGGAAATCTACACGGGAATTACGAATTTAGCCACAGTGGCCGTGGGGACTCGAGACGATGTGCCCTTCGCGAGGCGCGAAATATAACGCAAAAAAGGGACATCGCGAGCAAGGCGTATGAGGCGAACCCGGAGGTTTTTCAAAATCTGTTCAACAAATATCTCGAGCTAGGAGTTTTTGCGGAGTGCTGGAAGAAACAATTAGTAAAAGTTATACCGAAGACAGGCAAGTCGGACATGAGTGATGTTAAAAATTACCGGCCGATAAGCCTGTTACCGGTTGTAGGAAAGGCGTTGGACAGCCTCTTGATAAATCGAATTGAATACCATTTACGCGAACGGACCGATGAACGAAAATCAGTTCGGGTTTCGGGTTCGTGCGGGACGCGAAAACGGATAGACATTATAGCGCTGCTATAATGTTGGATATTAGCGAGGCTTTTGACCACGCGTGGTGGCCACAAATCGCGAGTCAATTGAAATCGAAGAACTGTCCGCGAAATTTAGTGTGGATGGCGGCGGCGTATTTTTCGAATAGAGAAGCTTTTATAGAAGAACCGGTATTAAGAGCAACAAGGGAGGTTACGCGAGGATGTCCGCAAGGATCGCGATCCGGTCCGGGATACCGGAACATCCTTTATGATAGTGTATTGAGGACTAGCGTTATCAGAGGGATGTCAGATCATAACTTTCGCTGACGACACGACTTCGTTAGTTAGGGCGCGACAGTACTTAAAACTTATAAGAAACGCGAACGAGGCACTAGCGCGAATTTTAGAATGGAGCGGAATCAATAAACTAACGTTTAACGCGACCAAATCGGAGGGTTTATTTTTCGGAAAACCGGGCCAACAGCGGCCAACGTTTAAATTGGGGAGCGCGACAATTTATTGTAAAGAAAACGTTAAATATCTAGGTGTAATAGTAGATGAAAAATTAAACTTCAAGGAGCACGTCCAGTATGCAACAAGTAAAGCGAGAGAAATGACCAACAAGATAAGCGCGGCCACAAAAATGACTTGTGGCCTCAGCGGAAGCACGGCAGGGACAATTTATAAGGGCGCGATAGAACCAGCAATGCTGTATGCAGCGCCAATAAAAGTCAAGGAGACGAAGAAAATAATAGGAGCGCAAAGGATTTCTGCTGTCAGGGCTGCAAGGGCGTACGCGACCACGTCGGCGGACGCCGCGGCAACAGTCGCGGGATTGTTGCCCGCGGATATACGAGCAAGCGAACTCGCTAGAAGAGACGCGGTTAGACTGGACAGGCAGAAATTCGAACAATGTACAGGATTGGACATTGACACAGAGGATGTTGAGAGCAGCAAACAAATAACAACGGAGATACATCCTGCGGAAATGGGCAAGGTCGATTTCTCGCGGGACGAGGATGTGCGGGAGAAGACGAGAATAAGTATCTATACCGATGGATCAAGGAGCGAAGAAGGCACGGGTGCGGCGTTCGTTGTATAAGCAGTGCAGCTGATAACCGGGCACGGGAATTTCAAAGCGTACCTGCACAAGATCGGAAAGAGAGACAACCCAAATTGTCATTGTGGTGCGATCGATACGGCGGAACACGTCCTCTTCGAGTGCCCAGACACCGAAGACTGGCGCGAAGTCACAGCGAGGGCCGCTACTGTGGCTGGTCATAGATGGCCGCTTCGTGCCGAAGATATAAAGGACGAGGAACACGAAGGATGGTGGCGACTTTTCAGCATTGCGGCTGAAAAACTTCAGCGGCTTAAGCGTGACCACCGTTAGAAGAAAATAAAGTGATAGTCAGCTCGCGAACGCGGGGTGGGCGAACGAACGTATCTTGTAAGGCGTCACGGGTGGTTCTCCGGAAATAAGGATCGAAACGTTCGTACATGAATACACATCACGAGCGCACCAGCACATAATACGCACGAAGGCGCGTCCGCACTTACACTAAAACACGGGCATGCAAACAATACACACCTACACGCTTGCCCGCACGGATACAAAGCCACAATTGCGGGAAGGATTAGAACGACGACCACGGAGGAAGTTGCATAGAGGTTGCATAGAGGATTCGGCGTTCTAACTGGAAGCATAATAGCGGCGAGATCCCACAGCACGAGCACGTCAACACACAATATACACAGAACGGCATGCTTGAAATCACGCCAACACTCATGGGCACGCAAATCAGGTGGACTACCACGATGACCAACCATGGCCAAAGTGGGATAAGTTAAGCATAATTCTTTTTTATTTATTTTTTTGCGAGCACGAATGAATGAGAGAGATGCCCACACACACACACACGCACACACACACACACGGACGCGCACACACAGCAACAATACGGATACACACGGCACAAACACGTGTACGAGCGACACACTAACACGCTCAAACACTTGCGCGACAATACAAGGTGAGCAATTGTAGATCTACGGAATGAATATCCGAATGAACGTCTTGAGTGTAGAAGCTACCGGGTTCTCTGTTGTTACAGGGGCACAGAATCCCAAAAGGAGGAGAGGCGGCGGAGGGATTCCACCGAGAAGAGGAAGGTCAAGACTGTAGAGCGGAGACAAGATGACGGTGAAGAACGATTCATCGGCCTCTCGACCTGAAGGGATGTGTATGATAGAATATTGGACATTTTAGTGAATGAGATTTATAAATAAGGGACTACTTCTGCATGGTAGGAGCAGAATTGTGAATAAAACTTAAGCAGGGCTAGGCTCCACTCAGAGCTCTAGATAAGACTAGTTTAGCTTTAGATAGTTAGCTTTGTAGTAACTAAAGATTAAGGTTAGGTTACATCCGATGTAGTGCCACAGGCGGAGCACCGGATTCTAGGATAATTATTGTTAATTATCTAAGTTCCTTTTTTCTAAATAAAGACTGTTCAGTATACCACTTAGCTGTG
Organism: Dermolepida albohirtum; assembly: GCA_031893035.1. Classification (NCBI taxonomy): domain Eukaryota; kingdom Metazoa; phylum Arthropoda; class Insecta; order Coleoptera; family Scarabaeidae; genus Dermolepida; species Dermolepida albohirtum. The sequence continues at coordinate 27,878 of JAVIWB010000177.1, read as the reverse complement.
ACTGTCTTCTGTGTGTCCAAAACGACGCGTTCCACAGTTCCACTGGATTTCTTTACAGATCGAGATTTTCTGACAACTATGGGTGTGTCCTTATCATCAAAGACCCAAACTTTGTTTTGAGCTTTCTTCGGCACAGCGTAATAGTACAGCCAAGTCTCGTCACCTATCACGATGTAGTTCACATACTGATATTGTGCCTTATTAAACTTTTTTAGCATCTCCCGACACCAAGTCACACGTCGTGGCGTCTGCTCTTCAGTCAATCGATGCGGCACCCACAGAGAACAAAGTTTCTTCACGTGCAAATGGTCATGCAGAATAGAACGAAGTGCTGGCGCATTTAGGCCTGAAGTACCCTCTACTTGTTGGTAGGTTACTCGTATGTTCTCGTCAAGCATTTTCCTCACAGTAGTAACGTTTTCCTCCGCGAAAGACGTTGGTGGCCTTCCCGGCCTCTCAGCATCCTCCACAGATAAATTTCTCCTTTGGAATTCTCTATACCACCTGAATATCGTTGTGCGATGTGGACAAATATCGCCTAGTGCAAGAGTTATTTCTTCGAAGCACTGATCTATGTTTAAACCATGCACGAAATTATAACACAAAACTGCCCTTATCTCATTTCGTGACCACGATGCCATCGCAAGCACTTTACACTCTCACTGCTAATGAATAACTGGGCCCATTGACATAGCGCGGTGGCTACTATGCACGTATGAACATGTCTCGACATGCAGCAACAAGCAATTTCCTACGTTTCATTGTGACGTCATATTGCAAAACTTTCCTAGTACCCTTTGTATACATATGTATATACACGGAGATGTATTTTCTCGGATTCTAAACCACGAGTGAGTATCCTGAAACGGACCATTCTCGGACGATCTTAGAACTCGAGAAAGTACATCTTCATCGTACGTCCGCAAAATTATAAAATGTAACATATAAAGGGTTTTCCAATAAGGACTTGACAACTTTTTTTCAAAATAAAATGCAGACCATTTGAGATATTTCAAAAACTTTATTATCGGGTTGAAGTACAATCAAAACATTTATAAATGGAACTCGACTTCGTTCATATAGCCACCGCGGGCACGTTTGCAGCGGTCGATTCGTTGGACCCAATTTTCGATGACTCGGCCACACAATTCGGCCGAAACGGCTGCTATTTCGAGTTCAATGTTGGCTCTGCGCTCTTCCGCCGTCGTCGGCTTGTTGGCATAGACCAATGACTTGACGTAGCCCCAAAGAAAAAAGTCTAGAGGCGTTAAATCGCACGAACGAGGCGACCAATCGACTGGTCCATTTATTTAGATAACACGCTCATCAAACTTACTCTTCAATAAATCGATTGTAACGTATGCTGTGTGGCTTGTTGCACCGTCCTGCTAAACCCACATGTTGTCCAAATCCATATCTTCCAATCCGGGCCAAAAATAATCGGTAATCATGGCGCGATAACGATTACCATTCACAGTAACGTGAAGATCATTATCGTCGATGAAAAAATGTGGCCCTATGACGCCGCCGGCATGCAAACCTCACTAAACAGTTATTTTTTGTGGATGAAGTGGTGTTTCATGAAGCACATGTCGATTTTCACCCGACCAATAACGCATATTTTGCTTAACCCATTGAGCCAAAAATGAACTTCGTCACTGAAAATGATTTTGCGATGAAATTGATCATCTTGGCGCATCTTTTCCAGAGCCCAATCGGACAACGTACGTCGCTTCAAATGGTCCATCGGCTTCAATTCTTGAGTCAGCTTGATCTTGTATGGGTGTAAACCAAGATCCTTTCGCAAAATTCACCTTAAAGTGGTCTGGGCGATGCCCAACTCTTGAGAACGCCATGGAATTGACTGATTTGGATCATTTGCTACGGACGTTTCAACGGCAGCGATATTTTCGACACTTCGACCAACCCGTTGTCTCACTGGCACGGCAACATCACACAACGAATATGTAGACTCAAATTTTTGCACTAAACTTGTTACTGCCTGTCTACTAGGGCGAGAATTACCACCGATAATCGGAGTTAACGCTCTTAAAGTAGCGGTCACCGACTCCGAATTTCTGTAGTAAATTTTTATAATTTGCAGACGTTGTTCGTTCGTGTATCTTTACCATGATGAAAATGTTAAGTTTACTGAATAAATTGACAGTGACAGTTCGATGATTAGTGAAAGGGTGCGTTCACAAATTGAATTAAAAGTTGTCAAGTCTCTATTAGGAAACCCTTTATAACACTAGTGATGATTAAAAAATTAAATAATAAATAAAACAAAGTCTATGTTACTTCAATTGCGGGAGCAAAACAAATATTATTATTAGAAAGTGATTTTTACTAGTGGTTTGTCTTCTATATGAAATGTGTATTTACGGATAAAATTTGTTGCAAAAATAATATTTGGTAGATACTCGTAAAGATGAAACGCGACACACCAATGTGTTGTTACATGCTCATTTCATCTTTTATTCATATTTTTATAAAATGTATAAATCAAAACAATTATTATTTTTATGTCGTATTGTAACCCCCCCCCCCCTCAAAAATTATTGAATCTTGGATAACATGTACTACTATGCCCACCTTATTTACGTTATTAGCCTATTAAAATGGGTCTTTCTATGAACAAGGAATTATAAAGTTCTCCGAAAAATGGCAAAAGTTTATCGAACTAAATGGCATTAGTCATCTTTTTTATGTTAATAAAGGACAATTGAAAAACATAAAAAATAAATGTAATTGTTCAACAAATTTCTGTTTGTTATTGTTTTAACTATTAATTACTTGAATTATTTTGAGAATTTTTTTTTTCTTAAATTTTCTAGTCAGTCTAGTTTCTCTCAACTGTTTACTTGTTAGTTTTCAATATACTATCTATAAATAAGTTACTTTAATATTGTTAATTTGGTTAGGATGTTATCATTTTTTCTTTTACTCTGATTTTTCTCTGTCTCTTATTTTATTTCTGGCATTTTGAAGATTCTTTTCATTTCAATAATAACGAATTTGTATTTTCTTCTTTAAGTATAATTTATAATATATTTGATAAATATTTTTGTCGCAATATATTTATAACTATATTAATCCAGAATTCTATTTTAATTTCAATGAAAAACTCATTAAAGCAAAAAAATGGGTTAAAAGCGTTCATACTGAAAAATATCGACATTTATTTCGGTAACAAAATGAAATGAACTTCTCTTTTGATTTTCTGATGTTCGAGTGGTTGCTTTTAACATCACTTCCGGAACAACAATGCACAATCGATGATGTGATTGTAGAACATTTAGTACTCATTCTCACCAGTTCTCAAATACTCAGGAAGCAAATAAGTTGGCGAGATTGGTTTTACTGTGTAATCATCGGTTACGAAACACGACACCGAAGTTTTCCGATTGTAATTAAAAACATTGTTTATTCTTTTTTCAGGTTTAAATCTAAGAATTTTTACATAAAATAAAACATGTGTCTACCTCTAATAACATTTTAAATTTACTAATGAACTTTAGTTGAATTGACAAGTTATAATGTATATAATCATTTCAACCAATCACATCCTCATATGTGACGTTAATAATAATAATGTCGTCAATACATCGTTTAAAATTAAGTTACAAAATTTGTGCTAATTGACTTCTTTCTCGCAGACACAGATTTGCCCGTTGTAATAGTATAGTTCCTGTGGCTGTAGATATTTGCACTTTGTAAACAATATTCTGTGTAATCCTCACAAGAAATAATCCAATGTCGTTATATCCGGAGTTCACCAGGCTATCGAATAGGTCCTTGTTTACAAATCCATCTATCAAAAAATTATTATTATATTTTCTTATTATACATTATTATACATGCTCCGTCATCTTGAAGAATTATTATTATGCGAATGTAATGTGGAATATCATCTAGAAGCAAATTTAATCCATTTTGCAAAAATTCGAGATGTCGGTCTTCGTCTTAGAGCTGTAAATATTACAAAACAGTCCAATAGCATTCATTCCGAGATCTAGTTGTTTATCAAGGAAGTTCGTATGTCCCAAGCCATACTCGTATATCAGGAAAATTGTTATTTAAGTCTTTAGAGTTTTGAAGTAAGTGCATTTTATAGTTAAGATATTTATTTCCGATGTGCTTCATCTATGTTTGCAAGGATATTGATAGTATTTTCGTAATTATAAAAAAGTTTTTGCCAATGCACACGCTTATTGTCGGACTTGGTTTTTACAGTTCGTAAATTTTTTAGAGAAAATGAAACCACCGTAACTAGGGTGATGGGGTTCGGGAAAATATTTAGTATACAAGAGGGCAGCTACTCTCGATTTACGTAATCATTTATCGTATATGTATTAATAACCCGCAGCGGAACTTGGGCTTCCTGGAGGAGTGGTGTAGACGGTTTGGATTAAAATTAAACATTAACAAATGCTATACCATGACCTTCTCACGGTCTACTTTGCTTTTTGAATCCGTGTACCACATCGGGGACAATAGTTTGGGGAGAGTGAATGAGTTTAGGGATCTTGGAGCAATTTTAAACTTTTGTCTTATCTTTCGGCCACAGATCACTAGTGTGTGCTCAGAAGCCTGCAAATCGCTGGGGTTTGTATTCCGCACTTCCAAATATTTCTCTGACCCTGCTGTATTAAAGTTCGTATACTGTGCTTACGTTGTAAGCAAACTGGTCTAGTCTCCGATATACGCTTGTGAGTGCTTGAAGTTGGAGCGCATTCATCAAAGGTTTTTAAAATTCCTTACCTTCATGATTCTCAGGAGAACACCGGTCTACATTTTGAGTAAAAGTGCCACCGAATTTGCTAACTTGTTTGTTTAGCATGTATGTTTGTTTAGCATGTATGGTATACCGTAAATGTATTCTTAGTAATTTTTGTTTCTATTTGCTTTTCTGATTAACTTTAGTTTGAATTAGCTTTAATTTTTTTTATTATATCTGCCACACAGATGTCTAAACTCAGTTAGCTATTTTGTATTTTTTCTGTTATTGCGTTATTTCCGACGTTTCGTACCCATTTGTATGGGACATCTTCAGGGCTCAACTGAAACACTTTCAGTGCAGTAGTTGGCAGATATACAAGTGACGCGGTTCCACTGAAACAGTTTCAGTGCAGTAGTTGGGCCCTGAAGATGTCCCATACAAATGGGTACGAAACGTCGGCAGATATACAAGTGGTGCGGTTCCAGCCCGAAAGCCCAGCAACAGATAGAAAGGTCATTAATATTATATTAAATTTTGTACTAAAATTCATTATTAACACAAACGTATTACTACAAAATTTATTGAAGGTTAAACAGATTATAATTTGCAAAAATATGTAGTTTGACAAACTATATATCTATCTCTTATATATCAGAGAAAACGGTCATATAGTCTTGAATGCAAAAAAACAGAACATCTGTCAACATGTATGTAGCGACGTGAGTTAACGAAAAATAATTAATACACGATGTACTGCCGAATAGAGCGATGATCACGACGATTTCTCAGCTCAATTCCAGAGCTCGTTAGGTAGTCTGGTAATTAACGTGTATTAATTATTTATCATTATTTTAATATTTGTCGTTTATATACATACGATGCTTGCATGTTGACAGATGTTCTGTTCTATTGCATTCAAGATACGAGTATATACGCTTTCTCTGAGAAATTGGCACATAGTTTTTCCTCATTATTTTGTATTATCGTTTCGATAGTAATATCAACCAATTGTGGAGAACTGTCGACGATCCACATATATATATATATATATATATATGTGTGTGTGTGTGTGTGTGTATGTGTATACAATATATATATATATATATATATATATATATATATATATATATACGCGTATATATATATATATATATAATACACTTTTTACCAGCGTTCCAGTAGATGAAACTTTAAAAATAAACAAGCAATGATTAAAACACTACAATACAATTTAGTTGACTCAGCAGGACAGTTATTAACCACATTTAATTTTTAAGGCTTTGAGAACTTCTATGGGTTGGAGAACGTCACGGCACTGAAGCCGGCATTATTATCATTGACAACCATTATCTTCATGAAAACATTTGAAGAAGAAGCCATAGGAATCACCAGCAAGAAGCCCACATTCTTTTATCGGTATCTGTATGACAGATGGGCGCGAGGAATGGATATTGAAAAAAATTCTAGGTAACCTAAATAAACATACACTGACATCTACTTCACATTGGGAGTAGAAGAAAAGGGAAGAATGAAGGTCCATATAATAAATATAACTGTACTAAAATTTACGATCGATTATTTAAATTAAAGCAGTTTATAATATTGGGGTTTTCAATAAGAACATAACAGTTTTGTATTTAAATAAAACACAAAATAATTGAAATATTGGGCTGATATTGATTCCAGGTGCAGTACACATGTTATATTTAACTATGGAATTCTATCTCGTTCATATGACTACCGCGAGCACGTTCGCAGCGATCAATACTTTGGAGCAAATTTTCCATCACTCTTTCACATATATCCGCCGGAAAGTTGTAAATTTCGCGTTCGATATTATCCCTGAGCACCTCTAATGTTATTGGCTTGGTAGCATAAACCAATGACTTAACGTAACCCCATAAAAAGAAATCCAACCGCGTTAAATCGCATGAGCGAGGTGGCCACTCGCCCAAACCATTTCTCGAGATTACACGGTTACCGAATTTACCCTTCAACAGATCTATTGTTTGACTAGCTGTGCGGCATGTGGCACCATGTTGCTGGAACCACACATCACTGATGTTAAGTCCATACAGTTCTGGCTAGAAATAGTCTTCCAACATGGCACAATAGTTAACTCCATTGACCGTAACATGGCGATCATTTTAATCGACGAGAAAATATGGTCCAATTACACCTCCGGCATGAAATCCACACCACCCGGTTTTTTTTGGTGGTTGTAATGGAGTCTCTTGAAGCACATGTGGGTTTGCTGCCGTTATCCAATAACGCATATTTCGCTATTGACAAAGCCATTAGGCCTAAATTGGACTTCATCACTGATTCAACCGGAGAAGTTTCGGTGCTTTAAATGACCATGAGGCTTCAATTCTTGAGTTAATTTGACCTTATGAAGATGTAAGCCGAGATCATAAAATTCGTCACAATATGGTTTGAGAGATTACTGAGACTGTGAACAGTTTGGAATCGACTAATTTGGCACATTTTGAAGTGAAGTACTTACCGCTACGATATTTCTGGAATTGGCACAGAAATATCTCCAATAGTGAATACTTCGACTCGCGTTTATTCGCTGTAACACGTACAGTCTGCCTGGTGGGATGATTATTACAGTCAAAAATTAGGGTAAGTGCTCTTAAAGTTGCGACCACCGAATCAGAATTACGGCAGTAATTTTTAACAATTTTCAAACGTTGCTCGTTCGTGAACTTCGCCATGATAAAAATTTTAACCTTGACTGACGTTTCGACATTGACAGATCATGAAAAATGTTCAGTATTATCAGTATGTCCCTCTTGGAAAACCCGATAATTTTAATGATTTTTGTTTTTGGTTTCACGAAATTTGTTCTTAATTTATATTTGAAATTATATATAAATTAAATACGAAGTGCATTTTTTGTATATGCACATGCTATTATGCCCGGTTGAAAATAGAAAGCGATCGTAATAACGATTTTAGTTAAATGTATTCGAAAATCACCACGACAAAATAATTCGCGTGATAAAAAATGTTACAGTTTGAAATTTTGACTGACTTTCATTGATGGCTACTGATTTTTTAAGGTTTAACAGTAATACTAAGTATTTATTTTAATTATAAAATGAAAAACTGCTTGTAACTATGTGCCTCAGTGTATAAAAGTAGGTTGAAGAGGTTCTGGAATACAAAAGAAGTTACTGTATCCGTGTAGGAGATTTGCGAAACACTTTTTTGCATTTGTTATTAAACCACCTACATATATCTGTGTATTTTTGTGAATAGTTTCTGCCATTAGATGCAATAGACACACTTGATATGTAAACTAGAATGCTCATCTGTAAGATAACGTTCTGCTCAAAATATTGTTGAGCCGGCAACAATAATAAACATCACCTTTTGAGTTTGTAGTCACATAAAATCTTTCTAGTGTACTTAGAATCCCACTTTGAATAGCTTTTACCAATACAATTTAACAATATTTTACTTTCTCGTGAAAATTAAGATGGCCATTGATGAGGAGAACTGTAGTTTCATCACAGCTTAACTACCCCTTTTTATATACATACCCAGGCCTGATTGAAAATGGAAAGCGATCGTAATAACAATTTTAGTAAAATGTATTCGAAAGTCACCGCGACAAAATGAATCGGGCGATATGAAATGACTAGATATCAATGAATATTCTTGTTTAGAAATTGTTTCTAAATGCAGATAATACAAACAGTCCCAACCTCAATGGTTTTCCGTTTCTCAGTGTTAATAACCAGATTTGTCAATATCGATAGAATATTCGATTACAGAACTACCTACATTATACACTAACATTTCCAGTGGAGACCGATCTATCTCCTTTAAACCCATAGTTTTCTTTTTGTATGATGCTGTCACTTATAGAATTAGTAAAACAAGTCTGTCGTATTGTTAAAATATCGACATTGCTAACTTAAGGTAATACTCTTAAATTATGTTATTAATTTAAAAGTATTCCAAAGTTAATATATATGTTTCCCTTATAATTAAGAAAACTTTAGAATATAAAATACACATCACTGTATCACAATGTATTTTCTCAAAATGACATCAAAGTATGATAATATAAATAAAAGAAAATGATTTTTAAAATATATAAATATAAGATAATGAGTCTGGTTAGTTTTAATAAAGGAACATATATAGTTATTTATAAACAATACCTCGGTTTCGTGTTTTTTTATTGTTATATAAAATACATAGTTATTTTATGAATGTGTTTCATATTGAAAAAGTTTTATTGGAATAGTTTCCAAAACATATAAATCCACATTTAGTCATTAATGCAATATAAATGTATGTTCTAGTATAGAAATTATAAGAAAAAGTATCTAATTGATGAAATTTCAGAGATGTTGGTAGTAAAAAAAATTCCGCATAGTTTTGTATTGAATATTATTTGCAGTTACTGTTTCTCAAAGATTACATTGAATAGCCTGCACCGATTTTCAGCAAAGAAACAAACAATGTTCAATGGTGAGTACACTTACTCTACCAACGATATATTTCTGACAAAAAAATCTGCGTTTTGTTTGCAAAAAAGGCGTACGATTCACAGAAACTAATTTATTCTTCTATTTCTAATTCAGTTGCGGATTATGTACCATGCTATATTAGAGTAGTAGTACTAATGATTGGCAATAATGATAATGTGTTGTTATAAAAGCCTTCAGGATATTCTAATATGTCTGAGCATAATTTATCTTATGGAATGGAAAGGGTTAACTAAACGTGCAGTGTTACTAATATTTTGAAAGTAAACTGTGAGACGATGCTGTAATTATCATGATCTTGTACAAAGTGATTGATTGAAACAATTTGTTAAACTTATATGAAGTTCCACTTTATATGTCTTCTGAAAACTTTGGAATAAGCATAATGACTCATGTTCTATTGAAAGAAAATATTTTTAATATATGCACACTTCCAGTTAAACTGCTAGTCGTTTATTTTCGTTTATTTTCAATGGAAGAATATATTTTTTATTGCATATTTGAAGTCTACAAGATATTCTAAGATGACTTTCTTAAGTTTTCTTATATTTAAAAATGCACGAAAATATTGTCTTTGAATAGAACATGAGCCCATATGCTTACTTTAAAATTTTCAGGAAAAAAAACAATACCCCTAACGCATGTAACGAACGTTTTCAATCAATCACTTTGAATACATCTGTTAGATTACGCTAGATAGTCATTGTAGGATACCTTTTTTAAAATCATCTATTTCATTAGCTCATTAGTGACATTACTATATGTATGTGTTATTACGCTCGACATAAAATTGTAGACAGTAACACCAGAGCCTGTTTTGCTTACCATATATAACCTCTGGCATTCCTAGGGACGAAACTAGCCAGTGGATGTGGGGTTCTACAGAAAGATTTTAAACGTGGCACCACAGCTCTGATCCCCTAGAAGCTTAAATTGCCAATACCGAAGCACGTGGTGGATACTTAATACGCGTTCTTGAAAAGAAATTGATAGTCACGAAATCTTACAAGTAAAACAATTTACTCCCGACAGTAATAAAAGAAAGCCCAGATGATTATTATCACGCTCTATAGATTTATTAATCATTAATTAACGGTTAAACAAATATGTCAGCTATTATACAAATTTTCCTGAATAAATAACTGTAGAACTGACAAGTAAATCTATATTTTCTGAGAATGTTCGAAAAAATATTTCAACAGGCAGTTACAATAACTATGCAATCAGTTCACAAACTGGTAATGACAAATAAATAATCTGATAAAATAACCCTATCAGCTGAGGAGTGGCAGTTCAATTCAAGGTTTAGAGAAAACTATTTCTCTTACAATTATCAATTATAAACAAATAAAGCAATAAAACATTACTGACTCTACATAAATAACAATAGGATAACTTTGTGCAAGTTTTCAAAAATCTCGAGATCAAATTTACTGTGAACGAAATGTATGAATGATCCTTGTGTTCAAAATTAATCGATTCAAAAGTGATGACTTCGTTTTCTGTTTTAACCTGAAATGGGATGCGAAAAGGTCCCAAAACCTTGAATAGCACTACAATTTAAACGTACTAGCTGGTTACTTAATAATTACTAAAATGTCCACGACTAATTAGTCATTTGATTTCATTATTTCATTAACAATTTGTCCTTCTTAAAAACGAATTTACTAGAGTACACATACCTCGTCGAATTCCATTCTTAAGCTCATCAATTGTTGTTGAATGGCTGGAATGTGCTTGCGATTTAACAAAACCTCATATTCAAAAATTGAATAACGTAAGATCACGCGATCTCGGTGGCTAATTCTGGTTGACACTGTGTAAGATGATAAGGTCCGGAAATCTCTTTTCTATAATTAGATTGTTTCTTGACTGCATCTCAGGTTGTCCCGTTCTGCAGAAACCACTTATAGTCTAAATCTATACCAATCAATGCAGACCACAGAAACTCCTTTTCCATATTATGAACACGGTCACCATTAACTGTAACACCACTGCCGACTTTTCCCTCGAAGTAATATGGCTCTATAATTCTGTTATCGCAAAACCCACATCAATCATTTTCTGTGGGTCAGTTTTTTTGCAGCAATTAAAGTGCGCTGCTTATTCTTATAACGCTGCATTTTTTATCATTGGGTTATGTCTACTTGACATTTGTCCATCTTTATCACAAAATACTTGATTAAAAGACAATACTATGAAAATCAAATACGTTCTAAACAGAAAATAATATAAAAATTTCAAGGAACTGGAATAAAACTGTGGTGAAATAAACAATATACATATATTTCACTATTAGCTTTGAAGAATGACAAATTTTTCGGAATTGAAAACGTTGTCGAAGTTAATAGTTAAAATACTCGTCTTACAAATAAGCTGTTGAGGAATCATTAACTCAGTATCTATATTGACCTATTATACAGAAATTGCTTAATAAACTCATACAATAATTATGAAGGCAGGTTACTGTTTTATCAAAAAAATGTTTCAACCATACAGAAAATTTGTTGATAAATGCAAACTGTTAAACTTTAAATGAAATATGTGTATGACAGTCTTATGTTAACTGAATAGATTTCGTCATTCGAATTTTAGGTCATTTCACGTTAAAAGTTATACAGAATACGAAGCATAATGCACATTCGGCTGGCCTTTGTATTCAGAAACTTCCTCCAAATATATTATTAATTTAGTATTAACGTGACCTATAATCGAGATTATAATTTGCAAGATAATAGTTCTTCTTTAAATGAGAATGGATAATAAATTTCAGTTATTAATGCTTTAAAATATCATAATAATCTCTTTGAAAGCTCTTAGACTATGTTAATAATTATACAGCAAAATTTATTTAAACAATCTAAAAATGTACATGAGGAGATTATAGAATCAAACAAGTTTTGACAAAAAATCTTTTTATATGAACTTTTAAATAACCTGTTACGTAATTTAAATTTAGAGTTATTTAGTAAATTCTAACTTCTAGTGAAAAATTTAATGTAAAAATACAATTTTCGAAAATTTATAAAACAAAATTTAGATTATTGAATTAGAATAAAAAGAACCTCGTCTTTAAATGTAAAAATAAAATCAAACTAACTAAAGGTACATGTACTCATTGTTTATAATTATGTCCACCGTCGAACTACACATATGACTAATAATTGTATATATGTATTTTATGTAACATAAAAAATTAAACTTTTAGAAACGCGACAATTATAATCCAAAGTACAAAAAATTTTTGATTTATTTGTCTTTAAATATAACACTACACACATGTGGATCTATCGTCTAATAGTGCACGTCTATAGCTAAATGCTAGAGAAAAATACAAAATGCGATTTTAAATTAAACGCTTTTTTTGTGCTACGATCTATATACATATATGATATATATGAAGATGTATTTTCTTGGATTCTAAATCGTATGTGAATTGTGTTCTGAGAAGGATGGTTTTCTCGACGTTTCAACGAGATCGTGTTCGTCATCTTCTGGAGCTGGTTTGTTATTTCTCATGCACGGCTTAGAACCCGAGAAAATATATCTTCATCGTACGTCCGTGAAAACATCAAGTATATATATGTTCGAGCGAAGGTTGTCATCGAAACATCGAGACGCCGATTCTTTCGAAAACTTCTGTCCAACATCGCGGAGAGCCCGAGAATATATTACTCATGTATATATATATATTATTTAAATCGACAAAATTCAATAAAGAAATTAATTTCAAAATTCAAAATTTAAATGAAATTTTTACCCCGCGCGGTCATAATGAGTAGAAAACTCTTGGCGTGGCCAACGTCAATGTATCAGACGCCTTCCTTCTCGTGCGATCAGTATGTCAACCGTATCATCGATCTGATACTTTTGTTGCTTTTATTTTTTTAATGCCTCTAATCTATTTGCTTCCTTCATTTTGATTCAACTTCTTTCGTTTATAATTAAATTTCACATTAAATCTTTACTTTTTATATTCTTAAACAAAATTATTAAATCGCTAACATTATTTATCGGATATTTTCAGCTAGATACATTATTTCGAAAAATCGTCTAACGATTCCTGTAACATAATCGTTCTTCTTGACATATATTAAGTAACCTTTATCTTATAAATCACAAATTACATACAAAATTACCTAGGAAATGTATATTGATGTGTTTATATTTAATTTATTGTTATATGCTATTATTTAGGTACGCCATATTCTTTTACCGTTATGCAAACTTACACAGTGTTATTTTTAGGCATCTGTCTAGATTTAACCTCTTATTAAAGTACTCAAATTGGTTTTAATTATTTCAAATTTTAATAAACTTACTAAATTATAATGGTATAAATAATAATAATATAATAATAAATAATTTAGTAAAGCACAAGCAAGTATTTTACAACGTAGCAAAAAGCCTTTACTAGCTAAGCACTGAGATATATTTAGTAGTCATACAAAAAAACCGTCGAGAAAACGAAATATGTGCAGCGCAACCTTAGAAAAATAAACGGACAATAATCCTCACTATTCCCAGAAAACTTGGAGATTCAAATTGACCATATCTTCATAGATAAAACATGCAAAAAGCGTTTCTGACATAAGAAGCTACAGGGAAAGAGATAGTGACAGTAACCACATATTAGTACACCAGAAATGGAGCAGAATAGATCACATGGGAAAAAAGATGCAAAGAAAGGAAAACGGAAGAAATAAGACGGAGCAAAACCTAAAGTTATGCAATGCTTTTTGAGTAAGAATTGGCAGAGAACTAGGGATAACAATATAACGCACAAGTGGAGAACGAATGTAAACAGATTGAGGAGATTAGGTTCGACGAAGAGTGAAAATAAATTCTTGAGCAAAGAAATAGAACGCATCTAAGATAATAGGAGAAAAGAATGAAAGCAACAAGGAAAAATACGATCACATGCGAAGGGAAGACAAAATCGTGTGTAGCAGAAAAAAAGAAAGAATATTTAGAACAAAAATTAAAAAAAATAATAGAATCATATCCTAATAGGAAAATAAGAAATTTTTATCAGGAAGTTAAGAAAATAAAGGCTATTTAGCGCTAGAAAACTATTATATGAAAGCTCAAGATGGGTCAACATAACAGCAGCAACACAATGATACACTGACAGTAAAAATACGCGAGTCAATAAAAAAATTGGAACGAAGAAAAAATGCCAGAGAAATTAAGTAAAACTCTCTCTCTTTTCAAAAAAAGCAGGTAAGTGAGTTTACAATAATTATCGATGAACTGCTTCGCAAAGTGAGACATACAAGATGATAAGAAGATAATTAAAAATGGGCTGGAAAAGTACCGCAGTGAAAAAGTCAAATTAAGTAATTATGTCAAATCTATTAAACATATGTACATAAGGATTGAATTATTAATTATTAGCTGTTTCTGAACAAGTAATTAAATCAAAAACTCTTTATGGTATGTAGAGAGTCATTAATTATCAACTGTTAAATGTATGAAGTACATGTAAAGATTTTATAGTTGTCAGGCTATTAAGGCTAATGAATATGTGAACGATGTAATAATTATTCTCTGTCTAACGACCTTAATACCTACGTTAAACCCTTAACTGCATGTGTACTAAACAATAATTTCAGCAGTCTAATGAACAAAAATATATACAGTAAAACCTGTGTTAACGGCCACCTGACTAAAGCGGCCACCTGAGTTTCAAAGTTCCCCGAATCGACTATAAGGAAATTCCCATACACAAATACCCGTTAATTACGGCCACCTTTGTAAAACGGTCGCGGCCAAATAACCCAAACTTTTACGGCCTATTTTCATAGAAATTTACCTGCCAATGTCGGCCGGACTATTTATGACATGTATATCTTTATTGACGGAAATACCTAATACAAATTGTCGGGGTTTCCCGGGGTTTCCTATTACCTGGTAGTAATTTACCCTTTTCGATTTAAACTTCATTATTCTAAAGGAAACAATTCAGTTTAAAGTTGTTTGTCGCTAAAAGACAAAATAAATATAATCGCGGAAAGTGAAAAGTATGCGTTAAGTTCGCGAAAGTTGGCCGAAAAATATGGGGTTGGAAAAACACAAATTAACGATATTATGAAAAATAAAGGTGAATTAAAAAAGATGGTCGAGGAAGGTGTTAACATGGAGCTAAAACGAAAATTCGGAAAGTCGGAAGTATTGGCAGTGGATCAAGTCGTCTACAATTGGTTCTGCAAAGCCAGAAATAAAGCAATTCCAATATCTGGGCAGCTACTTAAACAAAAAGCACTGGAGACAGCAAGCAGTTTAAAGATGGAAAATTTCGCAGCACCTAATGGATGGTTGGAAAGTTTCTGTCGGCGACACAGTATAACTTTTAAATCAATTTGTGGTGATTCCGCAGAGGTTAATTTGGACGATATAAAAGACTGGAAAACCAAGTTACCGTTGATTTTAATAAATTATTCTTCTCGAGATGTGTTTAATGCCGACGAAACAGGTCTTTATTACCGCGCTATGCCAAATAAGACATTTGCATTAAAAAGTGAGAATTGTGCAGGGAAGAAGGCAGCAAAACAACGTTTGACTGTTTTACTATGTGCAAATATGGAAGGTGAGAAGGAAGATCCATTAATAATTGGAAAAAGTAAAAATCCTCGCTGTTTTAAGGGTAGTCATGTGGACAAATTACCCTTAGAATGGGTTTCTAACAAAAAGGCATGGATGACAACGGAAATTATGACAAGATGGCTGCATAAATTCGACAATAAAATGAAAAAACAAAATAGAAAAGTGCTTCTTTTCTTGGATAATGCCACTTCACATTCTAAAGTTCCATTAGAAAATGTTAAACTAGTCTTCCTGCCGCCAAACACCACTTCGTATTGTCAGCCCTTGGATCAAAGAATAATTCAGAATTTCAAATTGATTTACCGAAATTTTTTGATTAAAAAGCTTCTAACGTTTATTGACAATTAATGTGATTTTGAAATTTTTGAAAAAAACATAAATTTAGCCAATGCACTTGTATGGATTACAGCTGCTTGGAAAAAGGTATCTCCTGCTACAGTTAAAAAATGTTTTTCCAAGGCCGGATTCTCTGATGTTACCCAGGAGGATACAATGTTTGATGAAGAAGACGAAATACCCCTTGCCCAGCTATATCCTGCAGTTCGTAACGAATTTTTGATGGATTTAGATGAATATCCTTCTATTGATCGTCATGTGCCTACAGAGAGCCCTAACTTCAGTATTCCAGAAATTGTTGAAGATTTGTGCAATAATGATGAAGAACATAACTCTGATAATAGTGACCTGGACGAATGTGAAACTCCAAAATCTAGTTTATCTAGTATGAGTGAAGTGTGTGCAAAATTAAGAGACATACTAAATTACTTATTGTGCAATAACAATGGTGACATTTATATGGATGTTTCTAAAATTTTACTTACATGTGAAGCTGCAGTTTTTAAATCGAAGCTAAAAAATATGAAGCAAACAAATATTGAAAGATACTTTAAAAAATCCTAATAAATTGTGTTTTTTCGTATGAATATATTGTAATAATATGTACATATAAATAATTTATTAGATGTCATATTATCTATAATATGTAAATACATTAAAATTTTAGTTTTTCTTACACATATTTGTATTTATATACTATTTACTTTAATTAATAAAATAAAGAAAGCAAATCCTAAAATTAATTATGTATTTTATTTGTGAGACGAAAAACCTGTCAATTACGGACACCTTTATATAACGGCCAATATATTTTGCTTTTTGGGTGGCCGTTATTGACAGGTTTTTCTGTATACTATAAAATTGTAAACGAATGGTAGAGGGTCCTTGTCTAGATTTCATTTCTATTGCTTCAAAACGAAATAAAAGGCCCAAAACTACTTCGTACATTCCTAATGGCAGTACTCGAAGATGAAAATAATACACCTAAGTTGTCCTTTGACAAGGTGACTGCAAAAAGATGCATATAGCACTACTTTTCCAGTCAAATGGAAATTTACTCTTCACAAACGTCAATTTCATTTCTATTCATGAAAAGTCTATAAACATCTGAATTTCCGGGTGGGTTAAATTGAACATTCTATTATCTTTTTTCAACTAATAGATAGATTGTTGATTCTCCAAACTTTCACTACACTTAGACTTATAATTAAAATAGTTACAACATTAGTAATATTTGTAGCGTTTTTACCGGTTTCTTGAGATACAATAGTGATATCAATATTATATCAAATATTGTAATAATAACCGAAATAACTATTTAAAGAAGCAAAAATATGTGTTCAGATAAGTCGATAAACCTCAAACACTAAAGTCTAGGTTAATTTAAACATTGGCATTTTACTAGAAGGACGAATTATTCTCATTAATTAACTCTCGATATTATCCGTGAAGGTTCCTACCTTCCCTACCTTTGATTGTATTTTAAGTCAGTTAGTGGACTCAATAGATATCTTTATGAAGATTCCATTTTCATCTGATTAAGAAGATGGAGCTTAATCTGCAGTCTTGAGATTTAACGAAGCCATCTGGCAGTTTGCCCTACGATCTGAGATACCTGGGAATTGTAATTAAGTCAGGGATCCAAGACGTTTGTAATTATTATCATTTAGATAGTTTATTATTATTTATATTTGATTCAAAAGGCTGTGGAATTAATTGTTTAGTTTATATGTTACTATTCAGTCTAATTATGGGAACATTTAAGCGCGTTTAGATTCTGAATTTTTACTTTTATGCAAAAATTTAAATCTTAGAGCGAGCTAATTAAATTGCAGGTAATTATATATTATTTATTCAAACATTTCGAAAGAATTAATCACTTTGCCTAGTTGTTGACTTATTAGACAGCGTTTTTTATTAAAATTGGCACACTTAAAGCCGTAATTCAATTAAATGATTTATTAAAAGACTGTATCTTGTTTAGAAAAAGATACTTCATATATTTGCTAGCCCCAGTTCAATATTAATAATAAAGGGTTTGTTTATTAAACCGTTCCTTATTTAAAAGTTACTTATAAAATATAATAATAAATCATATTTCTAATTTAGTCGATAGCTCTAATTTACTTCATAGTAATTGTTTATCATAATCCAGGCAAATTTATAACAACTTTGTTCCATCTGGTACGTAGACTTCCGCGGTCGCGGTTCATGCTATCTGCTTCTGGGCTTCCGGACTGGAACCACGTCACTTGTATATCTGCCGACGTTTCGTACCCATTTGTATGGGACATCTTCAGGGCTCAACTACTGCACTTAAACACATTTTAAGTGAAGTAGTTCAGCCCTGAAGATGTCCCATACAAATGGGTACGAAACGTCGGCAGATATACAAGTGACGCGGTTCCAGCCCCGAAGCCCAGAAGCAGATAACTTTATTCCATTTTTTTTATTAACAGATATTTTATAATGGCATAAATTTCACATTCGGCGAGATTTTTCTAATTACAATACCGACTTTAAAGATGCGTCTAAACTAGGAAAAAATATCGTGCAATTTACTGTCCAACAATACTGTCGTTAGTGTGAGTCATCTTTCCGCTACTTGGGAATACTGGTACACTTTCAAAAGGGTTTCGATATTTTCTGCAAGTTATTTGCAATGGTTCCCGAAAAAGAAAGTGGAATGATAATAATTTCAATTTCTTTTTATGAGGGAAATAGTTTAATGTGGTATGTTAACTCTCCCTTCTATCGCGATCGAAAAAAACAAAAAATGCTTAGCAATAATAGAGACAAAATTTTAAACAATGGTGATAGAAATAAATGGAAAGCTGTTTAATATATGCCGCTAGTACATATAACGGGATCGCCAGCTATAAATTAAATTGTAAATGAATTTTTTTCGCCAGAATTTAAAAAAAATACTGAAAAATACTATTAAACAGTCTAAGATATCTAACCCAATATTTTCTTTTATTTTTTCGTATGTAAGGTTGTTGTGAAAGTATTAAGAGGCCAGAAGCCTTTCAAATTGTTCTTAATAAGAACATGTTGAAAAATAATACGCTTGCGATTTGAATTCGCTGAAAGCTAAAATGAAGTGTAAACGTATCCGGACGTAATTTGCGAGAGTATTCTCAAAGTTCGCTTACGCAACAGAAACTCAAGCAAAATATTGCAGGTAGCGTAAACAGAAACGGAAATTACTTGCCACAAATATCGCGCAAGTTACTTGCCAGTGAATTTGAACATATCTTAAAGGGCATTTACAGAGCAAATGTGCTAACCTCTAACACTGATAGATTGTGAATCATTTTCCACTACCAAATAAAAATGGTGGCGTTTTCTTCAGTTCTTTGTGCGTTAAACACAAACGAAGACTTCTTCCGAGTTGTTCTCATACATATGTTATTATAATACAAACTTAAAATTTCTGATTAGTACGTCATCTATTTGGTGCTATTACTGTAAGATTGGCATAATAATTACGTAATAATGTTTTTTCACTATTTCTTACACTACCAATATTTAAACTATTATTACTATGGATTTATGTGAATTTCGATAAATTTTTAAATGAATGTAGTTTAAAAATCTTATAATTCTCGTAATATTGGTAATTTAATCACAAACCTTCTAATAATTTTTGATATAATATGTATCAAAGCTATCAAAATAATTTATTACTGTTAATTAATTCCAATCTATATATATATATATATATATATATATATATATATATAAATGAATGTTTGTCTGTATGTCCTTTATACAATCGAAAACAATGCATTTGACCATGTAATGATCTTTAGCACAGCTATTCTGCATGAGCCCACGAATATTTCTAAGTTGGTACGACCAATTATCGACAGATGGCGCCACTGCCATTCTAATTGGAAATTTTGCAAAACAATTAATGGATATTATAAATGGGCGAATGCAAATTAATGGATCTACGCAATGTATCACCTTGCCAGCAAACTTCTGTAAGATCACAGAAAACAGAGACGAATTGGTGCAAAAAGTGTTCCCAAACATCGCACAGAACTAGAATTCATCAGTGGCTCAGTACGTGTGCTATATTAGAGGCCAAAAACATCGATGTCAATATCATCAACTTCACCATTCAGAATGTAATACCTGGCGAAACGACAACATATAAGTCCATCGATACTGTGGTGAATCAAGACGAACTTGTCAACTATTCAACTGAATTCTTAAATTCGCTTGCCACCAGACGTTCTTACATTGAAAATTGGCGTACCCATCATTCTTCTTCGAAACATAAATCCCCCACGACTTTGCAACTGAACCAGACTCTCAGTCAAGAAAATGATGAACAATGTTATCGAGGCAACAATTTTTACTGGAAAATTCAAAGGTGAAGACGTACTGTTGCTACATGTCCCAATGACCCCGACAGATATGCCATTCGAATTCAAACGTTTGCAGTTTCCGGTACGATTCACTTTCGCAATGACTATCAACAAAGCACAAAGACAATCGTTGCAAGTGTGTGGATTAAATTTGGAGAATCCATGCTTCTCACATGGACAGCTCTATGTGGCCTGCTCACTTGTCGGAAAACCTTCTGATTATATAAATGGAAAAACAAGAAATATTGTGTATCCCACAGCACTTCAATAAATATCGAATTGAAACAAAACACTGCAATGACACAATTTTTTCAAAATGAACAAAATCAAAAAATGACTCAAAATGAATTGAATATTTGTGTAATGTCTTTCCTTCAAATTTATTTTAGTTGGTGGCGTAGCAACGCGCGCAGGGTACGGCTAGTATATAATAAACTTTAATCGTCCCTTATATACATAGGTGGTCAGAAATTCACCGATAATCGTCAACTAGGGTTATTAATTCTGAGTCGACAATTCTAATACAGAAATGTATTGTCAGTCTTTAAGGCACACACAACCATCAATGTTGAAAATGTGGGATAAGAAAGTGCGAATTTTTTGAAGTTTTCTATGGAAAATTATGTTTTCTACTGTCAAATATAATTTCGGGGTAATTAATCGTTTAATATCAATATTTTGCTTTATTAAACATTTTTTAGCTGATTTTTTACGTTAAGTACATATGACAACGTTGACACAAAATAATCGCTGTAATTTAAAAATAATTATTTGTCAAATTTTGGCGTTCGTCAGTTTAACGCTCATTATTTTCTTGCTTACCTGCTTCCATTGCTTACCACATTTTTGTGATATCCCAAGCAATTTGTATTACATACTTTCAACGAATACGCTGATATGTATATGTTATTAGTTTTCGCAATTCAAATGCGTATTTGTAAACGGCGAATATGCAATATATATCCACACTACCAGCATTCATGTATCGATACATTTCGAAGATTGGATCGGAAACTTCGCGAAACAGACATATTGCAAGAGCACAAGACATCGTCATAAGTTACAAATTGAAGAAGAAATTTTCGACATTGTTCGTCAGAATTTTACTTGCAACACTAAAAAAATAGCCCAAGGAGCGAACATTCCAAGCAAGACAACAGTTCCTTCAGTGCTTACGACGCCTCCTAAGACCGTTTTATGTTGCAAAAGAACAACCATTTTATGAAAATGACAAATGCAAAGAATAATGTTTTGCAATAGAATTTGAAACAAAATTCAAGAAGATCCAAACATTTTTTCACTTATTTTATGGAGTGACGCATGCATTCGACAGTCACAATTTCCAGAAATATTCGAGAATTTGGACATCAAGAAAGCTTTCTATCGATGTTTGGCTAGACATCTTAAACTTTCAAATTGTAGGGCCAATATTTCTTCCGAATAGACTAAGTGCAGATGAATACGTAAATGCCTTAGAGGAAGTACTGGATAATGATCTATTAAATATCAGAGCCATCATGTATTACATCTCATCAACATTTACCGAAATGGACCAATATCGTGACCTGCAACGTCATAAAATATGAATCCCCTTGACGTCTTTGTTTGTGGTTTCTTAAAGTAAAAACTTTTTGCGACGACTCCAGCCAATAAACAAGAAGTAATAAATAGAATAAACAGATCAATACAATTAATTACCCCAGATATATTGCAATGTATCCTACATTCAACTCCATAAATTCTACAGCTTTGTTTTCAAACCAATTGCTACCAGTTACAGCATTTGCGGTAATTATCATTATTATTGTTCCTTTCACTAGACTTAAATAAAACTCGTATTTTGTCATATCGCTCCTACTAATTTATTGATAATTTTATACCATGTTGCCAAATCTACACTTCTTTTAAGCAAATCGTATGGTTTAACTAATGACAATACAGCATTGCCGTATTAGGATTTTCCTTGGATTTCTGACCATTCCGTATGTAATAAATAAGACTAATAAGTTGTACTTCTATATGTATATTCTTTGTTGGTAGACTGGACGGATGCCCTCCGATGAACTTAAATGTATTCGAACGTTTAGTGAGTTAAAGTTCGAATATAACAAAATCAATTCTGTACAAAGGTTTCTCTGGATCAACAGCTCAATTGGTATTGTTGTGGTATTGCTCATGTATTGTTTTGGTTTGTTTCTATGTTACGTTTTCAGTACAAAGTATGTACATGAGAAAGAAACATTTTCAGTAGTTGTATAATTGTTAACTATATTATGCACATTGTTGATAACAACTGTAGAGAATTACCAAAATCTTTCGACATTAAAATGAATGAAAATATTTTTCCAAAATACCGGAGGTCAAAAAAGTCTGTATTGACAATGTTCGTTATAGGGAAGTCGTTTAAAAATACCCAATTTTAGTGAATACGTGATAAATCTCTTTGGAGATCCTAAACAGCGTTTATTTTAATGAACGCGTGATAAGTCACTTTGGAGATCCTCCTCAAGTTTAAATTGGTCAAACTACGATATATTTATTAAAACATTTACATATTTTTAATCGACAATGACTTTATCTTAAGCTTCATATGATCCTTTGATAAATTTAACCAGGAACTGGTGTCTAATGGAGTATGCCTTGAAACAGGATGTGGGTGTTCTTTTACGTAAAATAAATTTAATTTAATTTCCAGTAATTTAGTATAGTGGTTGTAAGTTAAAATCTATTTAAAATATTTAATCAGCAATTAATATCTTTATTAAAACACAAATTTTACCTAAAAATTCCATACAAGTGTTACATACACAATTTTAATTTATATTCATATTTTGTAGTCATCGCTGTACATTGTGGTCAATTTTCATTCTATTATTCTTTGTTATTCTTATCGTCCTCTCGTATCTATAAGTTTATATTGAATACTATCGAGTTATAAATCTCTCTTCAATACTTACATTTTTATTTTAATTAATAGATTTGAATGATTATTGTCATAATAGTGACTGGAAGTTGTTTCCCGTTGTTTCGCAAGTAATTGCCATAACAATGAGTCGGTATTTTGCTTTTCTTGCGTTTATTTTTCTTGAACACGTGACACCGTGGGTGGCTTAAAAGTAAAATGGTCTGCAGATATTACTCTATTTTATCGATTACCTTTTGATCATTAAGAAGTCTACCTTTGATTACGACATTGTATATATGCATAGATATTGAGATTAAGTTACTACTTATCAGCGGTTACGATGAGATTGGTCAGATAAGTCTATAAACCTCGACACGTAGTTGAACTGTTAAAATTCGATTAATATTGGCATATTACTAAAAGGACGAGCTTAATTGCAGTAATTAACTCTCAAAAACCAACCACGAGGTATGTAATTTGTAGGCTTTGTATTACATAGTGGCCGTAATTCTCCTCTTATTTTCTTTCTACACTGATTTTAGGGTTCTTATCTACCCTATCTTTAGTAGCTTATTAATTACTGAACGAGGGTATGTATGAAGATCCCGTGCTTCTCTGATTAAAAAGAGAGAGCTTAATCTGCAGTCTTAAAATTTAGCGAAGTCATTTGCTATCTCGCTATGACCTGAGACAGTTTTTGTTAATTATATTTGAATCATAAGACTATGGAATTGACTACTTAGTTTACATGCTATCATTGCTATATCATTCAGTCTAGCTACGGGATAATTTAAGAGTTCTCGTTTGTGACATTTAAGTTTCAGTTAAAAAATAAGGGCTAGCTAGTTAACAGAAGGTATTTATATAGTACAACTTTGACTTATTTAAATGGGAAACATTGTAAAATTCTCTAGATAAATTTTTTTGTTTTATGTAAGACTTATTTAACTGTAATTGTAAAATTCAGAAATATGTACTATAATCATATACAATTCATGAAAGGCTTGTATAGATTTAGTTAAATAAAATATCTTGGAACTAGTTTATTTTTATTTGACGATAAAAATATTTATCATTATGAAACGAGTGTGACAATTTAAGTTATATACAGGTTGAGGACAAAATGTTATAATTTTGAAAAATCCTCACATCGCAGTTTCAAAATGAAAATAATAACTATTAGTTTAGGAAATACTTTAAAAATTTAATATGAATTATTATTATACGTTCAAAAGATTTTTGTTCCTTGTGTTTAAAAATACGCAAAAGATAAATTGTAGAACTAAAAGTAAATTAGGTACAAATACAAACTAATATCAGTACATGTAATTAATTACGAGCGACTAGAACATACAAAAAAAAATGGTTGTTGATTTAATACACATATTCGCGTTTTAGGACAGTCCTTCAACATTTTTACTTTTCCGATTTAATACGTTTTGTTTGACATTCATTCAATAGATTCTTTGCTATACTAATAATTGTTTAACATATTTGACAATACACATCCTTATTAAAATTCAGAGTAAAGACTTCTTTAGAATATGAAAGAATTGTTGCAAAATGTGGGCTTACTTTTTACTTTTTTTTTAATGTTTTCAATACCGTTTCCGTTATAATGTTCCTGATGTGTAAAGTATTTTGTAATCAAATATGTAAAAATCTATGTATCAATATTATCAAATCATTATATTTTTTTTATTGTTTCAATATAAAACATATAGAAATTATTGTTTTAGAACTTAGTAAAAACTATCACATACATATGTACTTAAAAAATTTATATACATATTCCTTATTATATTAGTTAAAAATCCGAAAAGCAAATAAAGTAAATAAATATATATATATATGTACAAAATAAATTTAAAAAAAGAATTAACAAAATACTTTATACATCGATTCAATAGAAAAATATACTTTAAATATCATTTAGTATCTTCACCAAAACAAGCTTTTGAATGCATGTCCAGCATGGCCTTTGAAATGTAGCCTTTTTTACATAATTGACATACATAAGGACGTTCTCCTGTATGAATTCTTTCATGTAACCTTCGTGAACTCCTTTGTGTAAAACCTTTGCCACAAAATTTACATTTTATTGGTCTTTCACCAGTGTGTACACGTTCATGTTCTGTTAACTGTGCTTTTCGAGTAAATGTCTTTTCACAATAAGAACATCCAAATGGTTTATAGCACGTATGAATTCGACTATGATGCATTAAGTTTTCTTTACCTGTTAATCTTTTGCCACAAATCTCACATAAAATTAAGAACTCAGTATCACAGTGTGATTTTGTTACATGACGAGATAAACTAGATCTTGCAGAATACATTTTTTCACATAGATTACAACTATATTTAATCTTGGATGACATGATAACACAAGTAAAGACAAAGCATGTGTATGCAACAGATTTTTCAGTAGTATAAAACAATTATGCATGTCATGTTAAAATGAACACTTAATATTCACTTTCTAGACTTCTTCCTTTAGTTTAATTAATTATAAGTAATACAAATAGGATTTAACGCAGTTTAGTAAATTCAGTATTTTCTCATGGTTTCATTGTTCCATTGAAGAGTAAATTTTCTTAGTTATTTTAACATTAAAATAAGTTGTAATATATCTAAACTTATAATATTATTTCTTATTGTAGGCAGATACGGTGTTTTCGTGTATTGTTTTGGATATTTTTTTCTTTGAAAGAGTTTCCTATAGGATAATTTAATACAATCTTGTGGCATCATCTTTCAACAAATGGCTAAACTATTACTAAGATTTCTATAAATACTTACTTCATACCATTTAAATATATACAGCACGACCATCATATCCTTGGACAAAAATCTACTGCGCGTCGTAGGCGTGCCGGGTGGTACACTCCGAGTCATCGGTAAGCTGATTGTGTCCTCAGTGTGCTTATGATCGTTGCGTGGTTAAGTTGTTAAGTTACGGTTAGTCAAAGTGAGTAATTGAGGTCTTGCATTATAATTGGTTATTATTTGTTTTATTTATTATAATTAATAATGTCCAACTTAGGAGGTGGAAAAGGACTGCATTCA
This sequence comes from Dermolepida albohirtum, assembly GCA_031893035.1. Classification (NCBI taxonomy): domain Eukaryota; kingdom Metazoa; phylum Arthropoda; class Insecta; order Coleoptera; family Scarabaeidae; genus Dermolepida; species Dermolepida albohirtum. The sequence continues at coordinate 1,355 of JAVIWB010000177.1, read as the reverse complement.
CAAACCCGTGAAGTCGTGTTTAATGTTTTTAAGTTTTTAAAGACAATTTCAGATAACGAAACAGACATAAGAAATTGTACAAAAAGCGAATTAAAGGAATACGTAGCAAGAGCAACTGGTGTTTCAAGAGCTTCTGTCTATAATATTTTAAAAGAGGGGAACGAATATCAAGCAGAACCAGAACGAAATGAGAAAGAGAACACAGAACAACTACCAGTTTTCAAATCGCCAAAAAAGAAAAGATCGAGGAAATGTTTAGTAATGGATTCAATAGATGACATTGACCTATACCAAATAAAACATATTATTTATAATTTCCACAAGACAAATAATCAGCGGATTACTATTAAAAATTTACTACAAAAACTTAAAGAAGATATAAATTTTCCGGGCAGCCAGAAGCTTGGTTTTAGATTCTGTGCTACAAAACAATTGCAACAGATTACAAGAAAAACCAGATATCAGAAACATTCGTACAAATTTTTTACGAAAAATAGATGTATATCGACGGCAAAATCGTCCAACTATTTATATGGATGAACTGGATATTCATAGCGGCCATACAAAATCGAAAAGTTGGACAGACAGTCTAATAAATGGGTTATTTTCGACAATCTCCAGGCTAGCGTTTAATTAATGTTGCACGCTGGAGGTGAGAACCATGGATTTGTAATAAAACGCTTTGTTACTTTTTAAATCAGGAACAAAATCCGGTGATTACCATCACGAAATGAATTTCGAAAATTACCAAAAATGGCTCGTTGAAAAACTAATACCAAATTTACCAAAAAATTCAGTACTAGTTATTGACAATGCTCCATACCACAATATTCAGATAAATCCAGCGCCTTATTTAGAAACAAGAAAAAAAGTTAAATGGTTGACCGAAAAAAGGGATTGCCTGTACATCTGATATGATGAAAGCCCAGTTATATATGTTAATAAAATATAATAAACAACAACACTTACGATATAAAATAGACGCAATTTTGGGGGCACACGGTCATACAACTTTACGATTGCCTCCGGGATCACCCTGAAAAAATCCAATCGAAATGATTTGGGCGACTGGAAAAATTTTGTGGCATCACAAAAAGTCACATTTAAATTAGAGGACGCTAAAAGGCTTGCGGAAGAAAAATTTAAAAGCATTACAGTAAATGTGGAACAAACTTTGCACTCACGTGAAGAGAGTCAAAATGAAATAAACAAAAAGAAGTTTTTATGATTTTAGGAGTCACTAATTATAAAGTGGGTGCTGATACATCTAAGTGATTTTGGTTTCAGCGATATTCAAAAAACTTGAATCATTGCTTTGTGAATGTGTTTTATTATGTAATTTATTATGTAATTAT